>NDXB01018251.1:57615-126516 GCA_002631895.1 Agapornis roseicollis
AAAAAAAAAAAAAAAAGTTCAAAAATTAAAAATAAGTGTATTTTGTTTTAAAATCTTTGTGCTTATTGGATACAGACCCAGTAATGATCCATCAAACAGAAAATGCACAATTTTATGAAAAGAAACATGTTAATATTTTTCATAATGATGCAGCAGCTCAAGTCTAGTTAGAGGACAACAGTGTTCAGGAATCTTAGGGCTGATGACAAATGGGCTTTTGGCACCAACATAATGCACTGCAAGAGGCAAATTCTGCTTTCTAATTTTGTGTGTAGCATACTAAGAAATAAATAATTGTACAAAGTAATACATTTCTCTAAGTCAGTATTTAACATTTGATGTGAGGATCTATACTCCCCTAAATGCATATCTTTTTCTTATTAATTCCTATCACTAAATACTGTATTCAGTCTCGTTTCTATTAACTGTAAGAAATCTTTTTAGGAAACTAGCTAATTCAGACACCTCAGAGTATTAGCATTTACTCTGGATAACAAAAGAACTTAACTGAAAGTATTCATCAGGTAGATATGTGAACCTGTACATTCCCTACTGTTATTTCAAGGAAATGAATTCTAACATTTTCTGGGGGTTCTGTATTTAAAATGTATCTCCAGAATGAAAATATTGCCTTTGATTCTGCTTTGAGAGCATTTTATTTCACTGAACTCAAAGCTTAGCACTGGCTACTTGGAATGCACTGAAGAGCCACATGGCATAGCCGAAATTTCAAATCTGAAGTAGAATCTTCTTAATTTGCATTTCTGCTACAAATAAAAAAATCAGTCAGATTTTCATACTTACAATCAGAAAGCACAAAGCACTCTGAATTGTGACAACTCTCTTACCCAAAAAGCATCATGGACATCAAAACAATCACTCAGTTCATTATGCTTCCTACAGCCATAGCCACCAAAATATATTAGCCTAAAAGAACAACAATAAAAATATGTTCAGTTGGCTGCTTTGTAAATAACATTCGAATGAATAAACTGTAATACTTTATTTCAATTTTTGACTTACCTACTGTACTGTATATTAATAAAATAAACAACTTAAAATATTTCATATTGCACATAATTACATAGGAATCCTTACTGAGATGCAGGTAAGAGCTACACTCCTCAACAAGCCTGACAGAAATCCACATAAGCTACAAATGAGACTTAAGATACCCAAGAGTCCCTATTCTCTATTCCTTCATCGACAAACTTATTAGTCACATTTTCAGTCACGAGTCTCCAACTGACACATAACACACAAGACTGTGAAATGCCTAAGCTTTTGCTAGAATTCCTGCTGTTTTCTGTTGAAATTCCTGTGCTCTTGCTGCCTTTGTTAGCCTTCTGTATACATCTTTTCACAACAAATATTCCCAAGGTTCTGCCCACAGACTGCCTATGACCCACAAAATCTTTCTAGAACTTATAAAGAGATTCTTTCAACTAAGCACTACTGAACATATTGCATTGCAAGTACTGTTACACACCTCCCAGCCTAATATTCCACCCATGAAATGGCCATCCATAAGTAATGGTTCCTAAAGTTTTAACTTCAACATTTGAGGATATTTGGTATAGTTGCTAGTGATCTTGGGAGAAGGCAATTTAGGAAATGCTGGGGTGGTGAAGGTCATTCCAGACTGACATTCCTGGGGAAACAGAGTTACTGAAAGCATTGTGCAATACACCAAGACATCCTGATCTGCAAACTCACATCTTGTGAAATTTTAATATATACTTCTGAAAAGGTGCATAGCTTGTCCCTAAATACTGTTGTTACTCTGCCACCTAAAACAGGCAATTTTCTCAGTATGCAGATTACATGATACTCTGAATAGATTAATTACATTTTGAATAATCTCATATTAACAGCTAAGAAGTTGTTCAAACATATATAATTTCATACATCTTGCAGTTAAATTTGAATTACAAACCCAAAACAGAGTACTGAGAGGCATTATACAGTTTATGCAAAACCTCTTTAGATGTGGATTCCAGAAACAGATAAATAATTTACATTTTATAGTGTTTACTGTAGATCATACTCTTGTTTATAATAACATTTATAATAAATCACTTGTAACCACATACACCACATATCCAGACACTTAATAAACACAATCTGAATATTTATTTTCAGCCAAGTATTTTTCTCAATATACTCTGTAACTTTTACAACACAAATATCTAAGCTGACTTGGTTCTTATAAAATAATCACTGAAATGGCTTTGCAGCTGTCAGCATCTGTAGGTTATTAAAACCTTTGAAAATGTACTAAATATATTATTGCAGGTAATAATATAATGCTTATCTAATGGAACAAAAACCAACATCATTTTTATAACGATTTTTTCACGTTAAAATTAAACCCAGAAGTAATAGATGCATACTGATTTTTATTGGAAGTCTCAAAGCATCACACAAACTTCTACTAAATTTCCCAACCCTCTCCTAAAGTGGGTTTATACTTACCATTAATTCAGCTCACATGTGAGAAAACTCTGGTAGAAAGTTGTTAGGAGAGTTACATAAAATCCCACAACAAGTCAAGAATTAAGAGGTTCATGAATCCCAAACCTGTGTGCTCTTCACTTTATAGTACTCCCTCTCTGCAATTAACACATATTAAATATTCTTAATGTGTTACCTGTCCTTATACACCCAGCAGGAAAGCTTGTCACGTGGTGTAGGAGGTTGACCTTTAAAATTTGTAATTTTTTTCCACCTATAGGTTCCATTTTTTGTTCGCAAATTAACATAATAAAGCTTAAAAGAAAAAAATTACAATATTTTCAGTATAAATTATGTTGAAGAATCCAGCATAAATCACCAACAAAAAGAACAACCCAAAACCCCCAGAACACACTCATTCCTTTGAAAACAAAACCCAAAACTGACAGTGAAGTTTACAGTATGTAGCAACATAGAGGAAAAGTCCAAGAATACAGTTAAAGTGTCAAAATCAGCAGCAAGTTTTCTTGCCTTCACTTAGCCAGTAATATCCTGCTCCTTCCAGAGTCAGCTGAAGCCTTGCAAAATACTTCTGCAAGACAAACAGCTCCCAGTTCAATTCTACTGCCAGAACTGTCAGTAGTTCCACCTTACCTAATCAGGTAACTGTGAAAAAATCAACAAGGCCTGTGACCCTGGTACTGAACTGAGATCTAGTTACAGGCTCCATTTTTGTTATTTTCTAGTCAAGACTGAATTCTGACTTCATTTACACTAAATGATAAAACAGCTCATTTCATCGACATTGTTACACCAGTCTTCAGTTACAACAAAAACTGGTAGCTCTATTTTAACTTTATTACCCGAATAGATAAGAAAGGTAATCACTATCAAACAGCAAAAAGCAAAGTGATATTCTGAGATCAATTCGACTGCAAACATATTCAAAAAAATAAAATTAAATTGGGAAAGCCCTGGCAGTTTTCAGAAATAAATATATAAAGTTTCACATAATGGGTCTTACTCTGAAGCTATGATTCAGTGAAAAATATAAGGAGTTGAACCTTAATACAAAAACTAAAGGATTTTTGTCAGCTTAAAAGTATCCTTTTTCTACAAAAATAAAGCTTTTTCCTTAAATTTCTCCTTCATTCAAATGTAAAGTACACCAGACAAAAAACCAGTGAAGTCAGCATCATTACTCATTCAAATACAGTGTAAAATGGAAAGAAAATAATACAATACCCGATTACTGTATCCTTTATCATCAAATCCACCAAATATGTACAGCTTCCCATTAATGCTTGCCCCACAGCTTCCTGACATGGAAGTAGGTAACTCTCCTTCCATTAGGTGCATTGTCCTGCAATTTAGCACATACATTAAGCCTTACAGTGCTGCTTTCACATCTGTTACAGTTAACAAACCTAAACCAGGTGTATTAATGATTTTTAGACTTAAAGCTAAAAGTTTTGGCCATAAATAGCACTAGAAACTATAGCAAATATATAAAGTCAGCCTCCTGTGGTTTAAGAAGACTTCCATGTGAATACTGTGCATACGTTTATGAAGCATCTCAATTTTTCTGAAGCTGAAGCCCATCTTAAAAAGAGCATTCACAGAGCTGAAGCATGAATTATTCAAAACCTGGAATGACTACTGACTCCAAAAATTCGTGAAATGATAACATGGTATTGCTGTTATTTTACAAGTGGAAAACTGAGGCAGAAGTAGAAATAAAGGTCAGAAATATTCCCTAATTTTTGTGCCCTGCTCATAAACCTGCATTTTCCACCGCACTGTAAAATCTTCAATAATGCCAGTTCTAGTAATAAGTTCTCTGTTCTATAGTAGCAAAAGCAGTTCCTAATCTTCTCCTTGCTAGTTTCAAGTTACAAACCAGTAACTTCCTATGAGGTAAATTGTAACATCACGGATCTCAAGCACTATGCAACTATCTCATTAAGCTCAATTTCTCCTGGACTCCCGAGGCTGAGCATCATGCCAAGACTGCGCTTACAGTCATCACTCCACACTGAAAAAGGCTCTCCCAGGATCTCAAATTTCTACAGAAGATACAGACTTGCACTGCCCTCTCACTCCTACATTCACAGAAGACACAATTTATTTCAGATTTCCACTTCGTTGCCACATCTTCAGCCTCTGTAGATTTAGCAGCCAAATCCCTGTCTCTGTGCTGGCACTCTAATTCCTTGCCCCAGCTTTTGCATCACTGGTTTTGGTTGATGCTTCCTTTCCCTGCCATCCCCATGTATTTTTCTCAGCTCTCCACCTGATATGACTCTGTGCTCCCCACCCAGGTCCTTGACCCAGTCTCCCTCCTCATTCACTGTCTCTCATCTTCAAAGTCTGATTCCACTTTTCCTTCTCTCTGCCAGCTGTTATCACCACATCTGTTGACTCGGTCAAATCCATTCATTCCCTCCTTCCAGTACATCTATGCCTAGATCAGATGCCTCCATTATCTATTACTGGTAGCTAAACACAAGGGTTCCTACAGCTTTGAGTTCTGATGCCTGACCTCACCCCAACCTAAAAGAACTGGAGGCAACTATCAAAAGGAAAAGCTTCTCATGCACTAAATCATCAGCTGTGAACAATGCACATGTAACCTGTCCCTACCGAAAACAGCGGTCACTAGCGGCTGCTCAGGGCACTGCTCCTAATACCTTTGTTCTGGCACAGGCACTGCCAGAGGCTGGCCCTCCTTCCTTTCTCTGCTCTCTCATTCCTGCTTCTTTCCGTGTCATACTGTGCATTCAACTGTATGTGTACAACTGTTTGTGCTGCAAACAGAACGAGATCAAGAGCAGATCCCGGTTAAAAATAACCCTGGAATAACATAAGTTAAATTTAACTCAGATCACTTTCCTGATCCAATTTCCTGTGTGACCACATAAAGAGGTGTAGCAGTATGACAGGTCCAGGGACACCACGGGTGAAACCCAACACAGTATGAGGTTGCTTTTGCAAACTGCAGTCTCAATGAGGGTACAATCTTCAAAATGAAACAGACTTGCTAGAACTTCACAGCTAACCATGTGCAAACTGTTGTTTTTGAAATCAGTGACTTCACTACACAGATGTAGAACTTCCTCCATACTGTGAGACACCCTCCTGATCTAGCCATCCTCCCTGCTTTCCTCCAAATTGTTGCTTTGAATATGTAAGCAAGAAATACATAAACAGTGGGAGACCAGAAATACAGCTGGCAGGAAACACATTTAAGCCCAGATGGATACTACTTTACCCAACTGAATGCAATTATTGTAGTAGAAAACACTGGAAACTTTAAAAAGAGGTATTGCTCTCTCTCCCCACATATGATACGTAAACATAAAATAAATTAAAAGTAAACATAAAATGAAATGTGAGGATAAATGGCTCATGATGTGCAAGGTCTGGTTACTTGTTAAGTTATTTATGCAAATACACTCAGAACACAAGAAATAAAAAATATGTAATTGCAAATAGATTGAGAACGCAAATATCCAGTGTTTAAATATTCCTTTTAAAATAAAGGTTAATGCATGAAGAACTAAGCCAAAATAAATGCCTGAATAAAATATATCTCTTCTAACATCAGAGCCTTAAGCCAACAATTTCAAATGTTCTGTTGAAAAAAACCCCAAACAACTCCAAACAATTATACTTAATAAATTGATGTGTTTCCTAGAGTTCATTTACAAGTACGTATGTCTGTTCTTCAGTCTTTACATTAAACATCATCTGTTTAAGCTCCAGGGAACAGGACAAATAACTCACATACCTGAAGTCTCTTCACTGCAACTAACTGTAATCTATGCAAAGATTAAACTTATATTTTATTTAAAAGTATAGGATTCAACTCACCATAACCCACTATCTATTTCATAGATCCAGAGCTCATCATTAGGCAAATAAACTTCATTTTCTTCAATTGACTAAAACAGAAAAAAAAATTGCAAATGTTAAATATATTATACATTATACATCATACATTTTAAAATTAAATAGCAAATCACGCTACTTAGCAACACAGAATAATCTTAAGGACATAATTTACCAGAGCATAAGTCATACCCCAGCATTATTGCATTATCTTTACAATTTTAAACAGGCAGCTCAACAATGCTAATACTTGAATTTTATGCTAGAAGTTCAAAAAAGTTGCTTTTCACTTTTTGAAGCTAATAAAAATACTGCATTAGACATTTCCTGGTATCACTGAGTTTTGCTGATCGTTAATAGTATCTTTATTCACTCAGTTTATGGTGTAAAAATTATAAAAAAATGTAACTTTCATGTTTCAGAGGTAGTGAGAGCATTTCTAAAAGCAACAGGAATAAAGTAACCAACATGTATAAATAAAAAACTAGCACAGGTGAACAATTAAGTCATTATAAAACATACAAGTGCTACTAAAAAGTAGCACAACAGTACTATAACATGACCATAAATTTAAAAAAAAAAAAAAACCCCAAAAAAAATCCCCAAACCTTGAGAGTGTGTCCAAGGTACTTCCCTCCTCTATTAAAATGCTGTTTCTAAAGGAAACATTTTTTCAGTCACTGATGTGATCATTCTGAGCAAATTTTTCTGTACTGTCAGCCTTCACACCTCAAAATGCAAGAACATCAAAGCTAAGCATCAAAGTATTAACACTGCTCTTCACATGAAGATTTTTTTCCTTATTCTAGAACCCCTCTATCTTTTACAAAAACTTGAGACTTTGCTCTGGTTTGAAAATGGGTTAAGAACCCAACAACTAAATAGAATGTTAGAAAAAAAGTATGCATTTTAGAAATAAGGAACTTAGTTCCTCAGGCCTACTCATTAAAAGCACAGACTTACAAACTTAAGGTTTTGCCAAGAAAGATGTGTAACAACACAAATCAGACCAGATGTAAAGCTTCTGAAATTAAAACACATTATTTTTTGTGTAGCAAGACACTTTTAATTAGGAGGCAATTCTTGGCATAATGGAAATATATAGCGAAAAGTGTAACTAAAATGCACTTCCTTCAGTTACTTGCAGCGACTGAAGGAAGGAACTTGAAAGAACAAAATGACAAATATAAAAGAGTTTAATTTATGCCATAACACAAAAGAGCATACTAATTCCTCTGTGGAAAAAAAATATATGAAGACTCCCAAACAGAAGCCATATAAGCAAGAAAAATAATTTGGGAAGTAATGATAAGGAAGAATAATAAACAGAAGAATGAAGCCCAAAAAAAATGCAGTGGCAGAACTCAGGCTGAATAACAATGACACCATTAATTATTGTCTTAGCATTAGAAAGAAATGGAAGACTGGGAGGCAATAAGAAGCTAGTCAGTAAATAAAAAAAACCCAAGAAATGAAACCAAAAAATTCCACAGGAAAATTAAATTAATGTGAGGAAAATAAGTTAAATACAAAACTGAAATTTAAGTATTAACAATTTTGTTACTGATATTGATTACTTGCCTTTAAACGATACTTTATTATTACCATCTCAGTTTGAAAGGTGCCAACTAGGTATATACACACTATGTTTGATAAAGTTCACTGTTTGGTACTTTTCATAAGGTAGGCTCTGCTGTCAGAAGCAGCCTGCAGCTTTTACAAAGTGCAGAGGTTTATGTAATTTTAGACACGTGAGTGATCTGAGGTCAAGCATTTGCTACAGAACCATCCCTGAGCAAATACACTGATGCCAAAAATAAGTTAGCTGGGCAGCAGCTAAAATGTAAAATTATTTACTTGTGTAAAGTGCTGCTTAAAGAGTAACAATGATTTTCATAATATTCTCCACAAATAATATGTGAAGCTACTTAAATCGTTTGCAAAGTTTATCTGCTAAACTTAACACACATTGTTTTGACTGTGTCATGAATCCAGAATCCTTTATTAGGAAACCTTTGAAAACACTATGCTAGCTAGTCCAACCTCAGTTTCTGAAGACCAAAGCACAGGCAAGTACCAACTATTCCCAGTGATTTAGGCTGCATAGTTACAGAGTAGCATGGAGTTTAAGGCCAGAAAAGGACACTGCATCTTCCTGTACATCACAATGACTCACATTATTTAAATATATTCTTATTCTAAAGGTGGTTAACTTATTGATCCTACAAAACACATATTCAAACTCTTACATGACTTGCAGTCACAAGAAACACTACCTACCAAAGACCCCCAAAAGAAGAAAAGCTGTGAGAACAGTTTATGGCTCCTGAAGGTTCCTTAATTTTATTAGAGTTTGGTATTGGGCAAGCCTGGCCATCCAATAGGCAGATGAAAGCATGCCAGGGCAACCCTGCCTGCAAACTCCTACTGTCCTGCTTCCACCACCACCGAGGGCTTATATTTCCACAGTCGGTGTCTACTTGTATTTTCAGTATTTCAGTAGTCATTGTCAGCGCAAGCCTTTAAAGGTCAAATGCATAGAATTTAGGAGCAGAGCAACTCAAATTCCATGGCGCTGCCCACCTTTCCCCACCTCTGAAGTCTAACTTTTCCAATTATATAGATATAAATTCACAAAATCCAAACAAAATAAACAAATCAACCATAAAAAAAAGGCAAAACAAAAACAACAAAAAACCCCACAACAAACCAAAATCAAATAAAAAACAACCCACAAAACAAAATCAAACCAACAACAGAATTCCAACTTCCAGGAAGCAAACTATAACGTGCTTCAGGAAATGACAGCTAATACCTGAGAGCCCTGGAAACATCATTCCCTTTGCTACGGCACACACTCATAACACATAATGTATTTTCAAATCTAAATCCAGGAGTCCCCATACAGAATTCTTTGCTTGAGTACAAAAGGACAAACTTTACACATTGGAAAGTTTACCTTAACCCATGGAAAATACAGATAGAATAATACAGAATATACTAACAGAAACATATTACGCTGACCAAAGACCAGAAGTAGTACTATGCACAGTACTTTCACATTTCAGGGACAATGTGCACAGACACTGGGTTAAAGGAACTGGCTGTGATTAATGTAGTAGCACTCACAGCTTTCTTTTGGTCTGAATTCATCCAGAGGTAAGATTTACAAGGATTTACTCATGCCAGAACTAGAACTGATCTTTCAAAGAAAAAAAAAAAAAAACAAACCAAACCCCCAATGTGTTTTTAGTCTGCCACAGGCTTATTTTTGAAGTGACAGAACTGCTTTCCGAAGGAGGAAAACACAGTGTACGTAACATGCAACTACTAATAGATAAAAAATGCAGGGGTTCCGGAACAAGAACAGGAATTACACACTGGAAAAAAAGCCGCAAATTATAACCGTCACCCCAGACAGGAAGGGAAATGAGAGAAGCATTCCCGGAGTACAAAGGAACCGCATGTTTGTGAGAAATGCGAAACAAACCGGCTCCACCAGCCATTCCCCAGTACACGCTCCATGACGGAGGCAGTTGAAAACGGAGGAGACAGCTATGAGGACTTAAAAAAAAGGGAACAAGAACATGGTTGAGTGGAGCACACAGAGGAACCCCCTTCCCTCGCACCCTTCTCCTCAGAGCAGCTACTGGCTCCTCACGCCCCCAGCCGCCATTTAAAACGCCCGCCCCTGCGAGGAGCGCTGCCCCTACAACTAATCAGCGCCCGCGCTGAGGTAAACAGTGCTCCGTTCCGAGCTCGCCGAGGGGTTACACCGGCTAAACGGGCAGCTCGGGGCAAGGCAGCGCGGTTCTGAGAAGCTCTCTCCGCGCCGCTTTTCTCCCGGGTCTTCTCCGCCCAGCTTCCCCTGTACGGCGACGCATCGCCCCACCGTGCGGCTTCTCGCTTCCCCCCCTCAGCTTCCCTCCGCCATTCTCCCTCGCCCCCAGCGCCCTCCGGCCGCCCCTTCCCGCCTTACCACATATCCCCCCCACACATAGAGAAAGTTCCCGTCCACCACGGCGCAGTGGCCGCTCCGTTCCTCGGCCACGCGGAACTGTTCCGCGGAGTCTGCCGCCATCTTAGGAGGAGGAGGAGGAGGAGGAGGAGGAGGAGGAGGAGGAGGAGGAGGAGGAGAAGAAACAGCAGCTCGCGTTCCCGTCCCACCACCGCCTCCTCAGGGAGAGGCTGCGGTTCTCCACCAGTCGCTCCCCTCAGGCGGACGGGAAGCGAGGAGGGTTCAAAGTGTGGGGCGTCACCCTCCCCTCAGCGCAGGGGTTATAGCGGCCTCCCCTCAGTCCCGCCACGGCCGCCTGCGGAGCTGCCAGGCGGGGGCTGGAGGCGGGCGCCGTGCTTCCCAGTGGTGCGCGCGGGCCGCGGCCTTCCCTCTGCGCCCTGCTCCTTGGCGCTGCAGCCGGGACAGGCTGCAAACGCAGATGTGTGGATGTACTTTACTAGGTTTGCCCCCTCCTGGAAGAGACCCGGGAAGTGGGGGTACAGGCTGCCGTCATCTGCCCAGGGAGGTGTGCAGGACGACTGCGTGACGGCTTAATAAACCATGCAGAAGCCTGTAAACAAAGTATGAGAGGAGGAAATGAGCACCCAAGAATACAATCCCTAAACACAAATCCAAGAATGGAAAGAAGTGTTTGGTCTTGTCATGGGAGGTAGTTTAAGGCAGCCACAGCACAACACTCTCCAAAGGTAAAGGCAGGTTATGCTCCTGCCAGAAACAGCAGCCATAAAATAGCAGCTGCTGTTAATTACAGCTGTATTGGAGTTTGAACTGTTCACCCTAGAGAGTTGATGCTGTGAGGCCTGTCCTCGAACTTGCAGCCTGGAAGCAAACTAAGCGAGAAGCTACATGCTGTGGAATGGTGGAATACTTGAGAATACCAAAGGTGCTGTGCAGGACTTAAATACTGGGGCCAGTGCTGAGCTAGAGGTAACTGACAGGATAAAGCTGATGTTGGGATCTCCATGAATCATTTCCCATCATGTTCCAAGCCACGCATTTTCCATTATTTGAGGGATCTCTGCTCCCTGTTATTCCCACCACCATAGAGTCTTCCCTATAGATTAGCCTGCTCTTAAACAGCAGGCTGGGAAAAGCAAGAGCCTCTTACACTGCAATTCTGGATCTTATACTATTAGATCAACAACCCAGTGAGTTCCGTCTGAACTGGAACCAGCTGGGATGAATGAAAATCAAGAAAAATCAGGTACTGCTCTTCAGAGCAGTAGAGCATGTGAGAAATGAGCACTTTAGCATCTTGTGAAAGGACACTGAAAAGTAACTGTAAAGATTTTCTTGTCAAAGTGGGACATATACTTCCTCTTTTGCATCTAGGAGGGAAGACATTGATTATTCCTGTCATATTAGAATGAAGAAATGTAATGATGAGGCACTGGGATGATGGTTAAAACATCAGAATAAGCATATGGAAGAGTTAAGAAAAATGTGGGTAACAGACAAACTCTATCTATCTGTAAATCTACAGGTCAGGTAGAGCTACAATGTCTTGGAAAGCGGCTTAGATGCGCAAAGTTAGCAGCCCATGTAAAGCAGTGTTGGCCATGAGAAAGATATTTTTTGTGCTTCATGTAACAAACCAATTCTATTGATTCACCTTTGGCATGAGGTAGATGTGCTGTCTGATCGTAAACCATGAGGCTGTCTGGGCTGGCTTTCTGCTCTCAAGCCACATGTGCTGTGACTGTAGTGCTGTGATGTCCAACAAAGCCACGTCAGATGAAGAGCTGGGCACAGCTTCCAGAGCTCCAGATGGTCCAGTGGAACAGAAGTCTACAGCTCATGTAGGAATACTTTTATATCTCTGGTGGGAGGCTCCAGGCAACCTAGCAGAGCCCCAAATACAGCAGGATGTGGTACGAGTATGCTTTATGTTCCTGGTTGGGTCATATCTTAAAAGTAGTTGCTTTTTAGATGAGGTGCATTCCTTCTCTGGGTGCACCTTCCTTCTTCAGGTGAGACATGAGTTAAATGTCAAAATCAGATTTTCTTGAGAGAAAGAAGTAGTAAGCTTATCAAATATGAGAATTTATGTAAGCTGGAGGTTCCTAATTTGTACCTCGCTGCATGTCTGAGAAGAAAAATGGATCATATTTCCTGCCAAAATTGCTGAGACTTGTCAGATGGTAGCTTTTTGTCTAAAGAAAGTAGATACAGCTTCACCCATTAACTTGCTCCCAGATGAGTGATTATAAATTATGTAGTCAAGAATGGACTATAGAAAATAGTCTGACATTTTTTTATCCATCTTTATATCCCTGCAGTCTTTTGATTGAGGAAGCTTCAGAGTGGTTTTGTGGGCCTTCTGTGGAATAAAGCTGTATTTTGAGAGACAAGGCTCAGAGTGTTTGAATTAAATACCTTGCATTTTTTGTCTGGAGAGAAACGAGCTGCTCCACAAGAGAGGAACTGTGTGAGTCACAGGGTTATTTATTGTGCTCTGTACCTACTGGAAGGGGTCTCTGTTGGACAGTGCTGACACAATGAGTAGTGATAAACTGAAGAACTGAGAGTTCACCATAAACTTAATTCTTGGTCAACTGAAAAATGTCCTAGGAGGCTTAGCACTCCGGTGGGACAATTACTGTTGGTGTGTTAAGAGCCTAAGAGTGCACCCTTCTCACTCAGAAAGAGCTCTACAGAACAGTAGTTAAAGGCAAGGCAGAATTACAAATGAAATTGTACAAGCAAGCAGCCAACAAACAGCAGGTTGTAACAGCCCCCGTCCAGGGCTTGTGAACCTCATGGAAAGAAAGGAAGAATGGGGAAGAAATATCCCATGCCATCTAACATTGAAGGCATCGACAGGTGAAAACAAGGCTCAGGCAAGAGGGGTACAAACAAGACCTATTCACAGCCAGTTGTAATATGATGGATGGTTTATGGCAGGTAAAACCGAAGCTGGAGAGAGACTCTGGATTACTGGAGATGCAGTGCAACCTGCACCAGAGCCTACAGGGAAAGAAGAGGGGTTGTAAGTATCATAGAGGGTTTAGGTTGGAAGGAACCTTAAAAACTTTTTAGTTCCAGCCCGTGCCACAGGCAGGGACACCTTCCACTAGACCGGTTGCTCCAAGCCCCGTCCAACCTGGCCTTAAACACTGCCAGGGATGAGGCAGCCACAGCTTCTCTGTGCACCCTGTGCCAGGGCCTCACCACTCTCACAGGGAAGAACTTCTAACTAATACCTAACCGAAATCAAACCTTCTCCATGCTGAACATGCCCAGCTCTCTCAGCATGCTTCCATAACAGAGCTGCTCCAGCCCTCTGAACATCTACGTGGGCTCCTCTGGACTTGCTTCCAGAAGTCCGGGTCCCTCTTACACTGGAGGCCCAGAGCTGGGCGCCATCCTAGCGGGGCGGCCCTGGAACCCCCGCCTGCCGCGGGGCTGGCCCAGGCCCAGGGCGCTGGGGGCGGAGCCGCCGTTTGGCGCCAACTGCTCGCGATGGAGCCGGAGCGACTGCGGCGCCGTGTGAGCTCCGCGTTTCGGCTGCGCGGGCTCCTGCTGCGGGCGTGAGTAGCGCCGGGACTGGGGCGGCGGGCGCGGCGCGACCCTACCCGACTCTACCCGACCCGACCCGACCCGACCCAGCATCTCGCCGGGACCCGCTCCGCTCAGGGAGGGACCTCTCATGGCTTCCTCAAGCCCAGCTCCCGCTTTCGGGGCGCGGCCCACGGGCTGGCGTTGTGATGTGGGCCAGGTTGCACGGGGCTTAGAGAAACTTGGTCTAGTGTGAGGCGTCCCTGCCTGTGGCAGGGGATTGGAACTGGATGATCTTTAACGTCCTTTCTCACGCAGCCTGTTCAGTGATTTTGTGATTCTGTGATCTGGTTAATCCCAGCCTTCCTAAAAGGTGGCTGTAGAGAATACACAGGTACTTTCTTCTCAAGAATACACAGTGACAGGGCAAGAGGCAATGGGCACAATGTTAAAATAAAATATTCCCTGTAAGAACAAATGAACTTTGGAGTATGTAGGCTAGAGAAATGGTGGAATCTCCCTCACTGGAAATACTCGAGACTTGGCTCAGTGAGGGTCCTGGATTGCAGCAGAAACTTGGACCAGATGGCCCGCAGGGGTCCTTTCCAGTCTGGGCTTTTCTACAGTCCTACGAATAAATAATTCACAAAAGGAGTCGTGAAGCACCCGAACAGGGCCAAGAGGGGGGTGAGAGCGCCATCCTTGGAGATGGTCAGGATTTGACTGGACAGTGCTGTAAGTAACATGACCAGCCTGTGCTGTTAGACCAGAAAGCTGGACCTTAGCAGTCCCTTCTGACATGAATCTTTCTATGATTGTATGAAAATGATATTCTCTGTATCTGCTTATCCTCAGTGTTTTCAATCCTGATGAGTTTTTGTTTCGTAAACTAATGTAAACTTTTTTTGTCATAAGCCATTTAGTGATTATGTGCATATCTGCCAAAATTGGCATAGTTTGTATAAACGGTGTTGAATATTAATTGCTTTTTGAGCTGACTTTCTTGACTGGAATTAGGGATGCTCTAAATTATCTTACTGAAGCTCTTCAGTCCATCGCTGAAGGAGAACTTGATGATGTAATTGAAAATGTCATTGATGCCGTTGAAAAAAAGCCTTGTAAGTAAACAGTTTATTTCTCTTTAGCTTGCAAAGTTTGTTTTGCACTTCAAATGTTATTGAGACAAAGACAGAGAGATATTGGCAGCATATGCACTGAGGTATCATTCTAGTCTCTGGGTTGATCAAGATAATTTATTTGTTGGCATTTTGTTTTGTTAAATACTGAAGTTTGTAATGGCAGCCAAAGATATTTATGCCATTAAAACAGTTGGCAGCCTGGTACCTCCTGACTTTTTCAAGAGTGGTGAAATTTTTTAATGCCAGTTACTAAAAGCACTTAGTTGAGTTTGTGTGGACATCTTTGCATTTAAAACTGTGAATTTAAATATTAAAATAAACCAAAGAAATAGTGAAAAAATTGATTAACTTCTTATTCAGTAGTCCAGGTGGGGAAAAGGGTTGTTGGCAGCTCTAATCTGAAGAGCCTAGGTGTGACAGCAAGAAGAAAACAGTTGCATTCCTTCATGAGATGGCTGCCTTCATGTCCAAGTGGAGTAGGAGATAAAAGTGCCCCAGTGTAATGGTCCAGCATACTAACTTGTACCTACTGTGGTTGGAGTTTTACCATCACCTGGCTGTTCTCCAAAGCAGCAAGGCAGATGCTGACGTTATGCGAACCTGATCTCAGGATAGTAACATTGGGCAGAAGGTGTTGATAACAGCTGGGGCACTGTAGCAGCTATACCAGCTTGGCATGTGAAAGTACATTAGATTCTATAAGTTACTAAGTCCAAAATTGCAATCCAGAAAACTCCTGGAAAATCCCATAAAAACATGAGGCTTGGAGAGTTAAGCTTTTTCTGGTAAAGTTCTCATGATGCGTTTGGTTCTGAGCATGCCCAGAACTCTGCATCTTAGCAGGAATTTTATCTGGAGACTACTTCCTTAACTGGGACAGTATGTCCTAAGGTACACAGGTCCAGTGCTCATATGCACTAACTGGGACAGTATGTCCTAAGGTACACAGATCCAGTGCTCAGGTGCACCATGAAAGGCATGGGATAGTAGCTCAAAATACACTTGACACAGTCTGACAGCATGAAACAGGAGTTGTAGCACCTTCAGTTGAAGAATGTGACTGACAGAAGTGTGATGTCTGACATACATGTGTCATATGTGCCTGACTCTATGTGTTTATTGATCAGAGCTCATGAGAACTAGGAAACTTGGGCTCACTTCCAGTTTTTGGCCAAGAAGATTGAAATCCAGATAAATGTGATCACAAATAAATGCTAGGCCTTAGGTGAGTTCAGGAAACTCCCAGTATAGCCTATTCAAACCTAATTAAATCAAGAGTGGTCACATGCTTGTTCCAAAGTTTTATTAGAGAATAGACTACAGAAGTTATGACTTTATGTTCTTGTACTATTCATGCAATAACAGATCATAACTGATCAAACAGGGAGTAAAAGTAGTTTGAAGAACTGGTCCTGATCATGGTTGTGTACCAGCATAAAGCCTGCTGGTACAAATTAATATGTCCACATTTTTGAACAAATTTCTATCAGTACAATAAGATGTAGGGCCAATGTAGAACATGCAGTCAGAGCATTCTCAACATGGCTTTGTCTAGGGCGTGTTTTTGTGCTATAAATTCCCATGTTGTCCAGATAGTGTCTGTGAGTCATTGGAGGTTAGTTTGTAGATCAGAATGCTGGTCTCTCCTGTGAGCCCTGCTAAGCTCCCTTAGTGCCCCTTTTGCTCTGCTGTTCATCCCCATCTTACAGGAATTGTGATTTTAAGTCCCATGCCCTGAATAGGGAACTCAAGGGCAAGTTTTCACTTACTGATTTCTATTCTGGGAGCCCAGCAGTTAGACTTGGTAATGTAGACCAGGTCCTTTTATCAACCTGCATTGATTGGTCTTCCCTTCAAGTTCAGCAAAACATTGGTGTTTAAAAATATTTTTAATATGAATTATCAATATAAATCCATGAGCATAACAACATGCCTATCTACAAAATTGTGTTAAACTGTTTGAATACTTAAAATTTATGGCAGCAATCTGTGTGATAATGTTCTGGAATGAAATTAACCTCTAGAATGTGAAAGCTCAAATCTGTCACATTTGTAGTATATTTGGCAGCTTTGCATAAACTATAATTGTCTTGTTCTCCATATTTAGTGAATTAATGGTGGGTGCATTATGTGCGGGGGTTATTTTTTCACTAGAGATGTATCCTGGTAAGGATATTAAGTGATCTTTTTCTAAAGAGAAAATAGCGTGTTTCATTAGCTTAGTGAAAATACACTTATTTGTGTAATAAATTCCTCTGAGAAGATTGAACCATTTTTTGCAAGATATTTGAGACCTATTTACTTTCTTACTCACTGCTTTCCACAGGCTGCAGTTTTAATGGTTTGAAATTTTCTTTTCAGTGTCATCTAATATGGTTGAACAATCCACAGTGGAAGCAGCTGTCCAAGAATGTAGCCAGGCATCAGATGAAACTATGTACAGTAACATTCTTTTTCATTTGAGGTTTATGGGAGTTGGTATGCATTCTCAGGAAATAAATGTCAGGCTTTTTCTGTGGTGCTACACATGTAGTAATTGCTTTGTGCTTTTGTCTTCCTGGTACTGTCTTTGAAGGTTAGTAATGTGCCTTCTTAGGCAATTTGTTCTCATGGATAGGCCTTCAGGGAATTCTAAATATAATGCTGACATTCTGGAATTAAAATGCTGTGGTTTATGTGTTACATGTGACACAGGTTGAATATTAACCAATAAAGTAAACCAGTGTAGAGAGAACTTGTTATTTCCGTTCATGTCTTTATTTGCTTTTCTCTAGATAAAAATTCTCTGAGGTTATTTTTTTGCCTTTCATAATATACTGCTTTTCTGAAAGCACTTGGAAATTTTCCTCCATGGTGCTTGTTTCTGCTTTTTTTGTATGGCAGGGCTGATTGATTTCCACTCTCTGATAACAAAGCAGAGAATAATTACTTGAGTTTCTCAGAACTTAATTTATGATTGTGATGAATGTGTTTCCTTTAGTGTTTATGTTGTGTATTGGCATCATAATGCACAGCATGAGAATGAATGGCTTGGTAGGCATGTCAATTAGATATCTGCAGTTTCTCAATATGAAGCAAATTTGGTTACTACTTTTCTCTTTGTTGTTGGAACCTTTATGATGCAGACAGCTTGAGAGTGACTTTTCTTTGTGTCATGTTATATACTTAATGTATTTTTTGCTCCAGAATTGAAGAGAGCTCTGTATGCATAAATTCTTAATACAGACATCTGAAGGGAAAAGCTGTATGATCACATGGCCAGCCTGTACAACTCTTTGGAATTATGATGTAGAAAGCTTGAAGGCAAAGTTTTGTAAGAAATGCACTGTGAAGCCTAAGACATCAATGTTTGATGGGCAATGATGGTTGTCCATGAACCTTAGTGAAGGTTCATGGGATAAAATTATCTACTCTGATGAATTTGATCCACTCACAGTAAGAGGGAAATGAGAGGCATCAGAGGAGAGAGCTGAACCAGTAAATATAATGCGATCTCTCAGCTTCTAATCATCTGAGGAGTTGTGCACGTCCATTGTTTAAACCTGTTCACATAAACCAAGCCAAGGCTGCTCTATTGTCAAAAAAGATAGCAGAGGATGCTAAAGGGGGGAGATGTATCCTTCTCTCATGTCTAAACGAACTGCTGAAGAGTTCCTGTTTTGAATTAGAAAATGCAGTAGTATCCAGTAAGTAGAGTGATGTGGGAGAAATGGTGATAACGCAGAGTGATAATGAGCAAAACAAACATAATTTTATTCAACATGTTTTGTTACCCTTTCATCCACTTTAGGTGATGTTGTAAATCTATTCTTATTTCAGAGAAAATGTTTTCAACATTATTGGAGCCTTTGATATTCCACATTATATTTATAATTCAGAAAGAAAGAAGTTTCTACCGTAAGTCTTGCATATTTTAAGTTTCAACCATTTCTTGTTTTTTTAGAAAAGCCTCTGTTTCTATAGGGTTAAAAGTTCTGGTTTATAGTCTTTTCCTCTTGGGTCTACTCATCTCAAACCTGAGTGAGAAAGTGAGACAGTTTTGTTTCTTAGTCTCTGAAGAGCTAGTCCACCATGAATGATGGCTAATAAATAAATGTGCTGTTGGGTTTTTCCTAGTCCAGTAGGATGAAACTGAAATGGGGACCTGTGTCTCTCATAGCAGGGTATTCTGTGCTGCTGTGATGTTATTGGCTCTGAAACTTAAATGTTTATCAGATAGTAGAATGTGCAACCATGTTTATACTATCTGATGAATGAAAAAGACAGTAAAACTATGGATTGGATTGTTTTTTGGTGTTCTCCCCCAGTTTGGCTGTTGAATTTTTTTTTTTTTTGTCTGTTGCATGTATTTATTTCTTAGACTGTAGCTTGCAACCCCTGAAGCCCTGGGGCATTTCTAAGGAGAGCTACAAAAGATAAAATAAAAAGAAAAATTAGGAGCAACTGGGATCTCAGGAGGTTGGAGAAAGGAAGAAGTAATTGGAGGAATTGGTTGTAAATAGTTTCCTAACTAAAAAATTAACCTTTAACAGCAAGCAGCCCAGACTGCTAAGCTGAAAAGAACCTGTGCTTTTAAAAAGCTTGAGTGGTGTTAGCTGAGGTATAGATAGCAGTGTTCATTGCAAGGGCTTGCAGCAACCCTCGTGTAATGTGCTTTGTGTAATATTCTAGCCTTGGCCTGTGATTCTGACAGTCCAGCAAAAGCAATCTGTGTTTGCAGTAGGAGTTTTATTCCAGTGCCATATTCTAGCTTTCTAGGCTATTGGAACAGAGAGCTCCATAAAGGCGATCTGCTGACCAAGAGGAAGAAGATACTCTTCATGCCACTTAAAAGCTCTTACCTTCTTTTTAGAAAACTGATTTCTGCAGAGTCCAACTCAGGAAAGATAAATCTCAAGGCCTGTGAGTTAAAGGGAAGTTAAATGGATGTAGCCTTCAAGGTGCAGAAACACAGGATTCCTAGCAGAAATCATCCTCATTGAGTAAATAAATTATGCAGTAGTGTTATAGCTTTTGCAGCCTCCTACAACTTTCAGATCAATAAGTCATTTCTGTGTATGGAATGTACCTTTTTTAATCTTGTGCTAAACTTCTTGCAGTCTGTCAATGACCAACTTTCCTGTACCGAATTTATTTGGAACTGCCAGAGATAAAGCGGAGTTGTTTCGTGAACGCTACTTCATCTTACAACAGGTCAGAAGAAGTTTTGCTTTATTTAACAAAATACATAAACAAAATGCTGGGGTTTTTTTATTCTTTGATGTACAACAGTGTTTTGTGTTGAGGTGCTTTTGTAAGCTATAGTTCAAATAAAATCTAAGAACAGGATCTGTACTAAGGTTTATCAGTCTAAACTGTCATCATACAGCATGATGGATTCATGTGTTTCTACATGTTAGCATCATGTCATAAGGGAGAATTCTGTATTTTTATGTGTGTCTTGCTCTTTTTCCTTCTGTAGTCTGGCTCTGCAGTACATTTGATTAGCATGTCATTGTATGTAGTGGTTGTTGAGATACTGCAAACCTGAAGTTCTCATTCAAAGGAGCATTGGAGCATTGAAATTCACTTCTGGTTTAATAAAGTTTTTAATTTTCCAGTTTTCAAAATGCTAAGTGAGAGCCAGCCACCCCATGTCATCTCCTGATGGAGTATGCATCTTGTCTTTTGAGCAACTCCAGAACATGATTCACCAACGTGGCCTGCTCTGCACCACTGTGACCATAGCTGCAGGTTTGACAGCAGCTGTAGGTAGTGGCTCTGGACCAGTGAGCACAGCTAGGAGTCAGTCCCTCAACATTCGCTCTCTGATTATCCCTCGTAACAGGGTCACAAACCTGTGCTTTCCTTTTTTCCACTCACCCCACAGGCTGGGATCTAGCCCCTGTCACCTGCTTGCTCATTCTGCTTCTCTCTGTCATGCAGCCCAGTGGGAGCAGTGACGGGATGGGGAGTGAGCTGCTGATCATACAGTGAGCACAAGTTTCTGTTTGCGCCACCCTGTAGGCAGTAGGGAGGCACCTGGCTGCCTGTGTGAACTGCTCATTCTTTGGACCGCATGGTAGTTGCATGCACAGGGTCGGATACCCCAGAGCTGTAACAGCTCTTAGTCTACCAGGGAATTTGGTGCAACTAGGAGTATGTATGCTTCAATTTGGAAACCTCCCCTAGAACATCAGTTAACCATTAGCTGAAGAAGTTTTAGTTCATACAGACAGTGATTAGGATTAGTGAAACCTGCTGCAATGGGCACACTCACGCAGAACATGGCTTCTGTGAACAACAGCTGGAAGTGTCCATAATGTGTACATATCCTGAAACCTTCTTCTCCTAGACTGCATTGTGCTATATCACCCTAATAGTTTCACACAGACTCTCTGTTGTACAGGTTTTGTGTTTGGTTGTCATTAGGTACTCCTTTCCAGTCTCTGGGGAAGTGGAAGTTCAGGTCACTGTGTGTATGAGGGAGGCTGGTGGGATTTAGTGTGTGTATTACATGGACTGGTAGCAATAGGTTTGTTCTAAGGGGAGGCTGTTAGACTGCATGAGAAACAATGAAAGAAGTGAAAATTCCTAGAATGCATTTTCTTTATGCTCTCTGCAGTTTATCTCTTAGTTTAGCTTGCTGCTATTACTAAAAAATAAAAATTGGTTAGTTTTAATAAGGCCCACCCGGAAGAGAAACCTGCTCATTTCCACAGTTAGCATTTAATACAGTTAACCTTCACTTGCTCTCTCACTCCTTCCTTCTAGGTAGCAGGAATGAGTTCTTAGAAGCATTACAGTTGCTTTGATGTTACATTTTTGGGCTTAGTTTTATTGTCCAGTATCATCAGTTTCCTAGAATAAAATTCTTGTCAAAAGAACTGATTGTGCTCATCAAATCAAGAGTTGCTGGATAAAACAGAGTAAGAAACAAACATTGCTGAACAAAATGGAATAAGAGAACTTTTAAAAGTATTTTGTATAGTGGTTGGAATGAACTGGCCTTTTGACAGTGCTCATTTATCTTTAAACTGGATTACTTCAATTTTGGTTTCTGCAGAGGACTCATAGACATGAGTTGTTCACTCCTCCAGCAGTCGTTTCTCATCCTGATGAGAGTAGGAGCAAATTCCAGGTAAAATATCTGGTTTTCTTTTTTTTTCTTTTTTCCCTTGCAAAGAAGCTGTACTTGTGTTATATTTTACTGCAGTAATAGTTCTCCATTGCCATCTTAATTTTGCATCCAATGTGAGTAATTAGTGGAGATGAGTTATTTTTGATCATTTTTAGCCTGTGTGTCAAAAATGCAGTTGTTTGGCTCAGATCAGCATGACCAAAGCACTGAAAAGCAGCTGTGAAGTGCAAGAGAAATGTGGCTTCCTGACGTGGAAGACCATTAGCTATTCAGCTTATTACACTTTGCTTCCCTCTGCTTGGGGGTATCTTCCCTTCTTTTTTTCTTTCATAAGCACTAAATTCACAAACCTACAATTGAATAAGGTAATAACTTCAGTCTGTTCTGTTTGGATCTCAGCTTTCTCATTAAACGCTCTCACTATATTATCTAGTTATTACATATTTTTAAAAAGAGGTTAATATGCGTGTCATTGGGTACCAAATAATAACTTTGCTGAACTTCCTACTTCTCCTTGTTCAGAGCATGCCATCACACAGAGAAAAAAAGCAACTGACCTTAGATGGGTTAGGCCTTTGTCTCCATCCAGGCTTTGTAGGCATCTTTCTCCCTTGACTGCTTTCTGTCCTCCCTGTCAGCAGCGGCAAATGCATTGCTTCTGCTTCTGCTGGTGTTGTAGGATTGTCTCTCTTAGCTGCAGTTTGACCAGATCAAAATATATTTGTCTAGAAACCACAGACAGCATGTTGCATGATGTTACCTGTCTTACTCTGAAGTGTTCTCTCATCCGCTAAAGGTTCCTTGATAGGCCAGGTTGGATGAAGCCTTGCTTGGTTTAGTGTGAGGTGTCCCTGCCTATGGCAGGGGGGTTGGAACTAGATGATCTTAATGTCCTTTCCAACCTTAACTATTGTATGATTCTATAAAAATAATTGGTGTTACTCTGTGGGTGTACTCTGGTCCTGTGACCTGCTGGGGATCCAGTTCCTATAACTGACATAAGCAAGAACAGAAATTGCCATTTATTCTTTTCAGTTTTAATCCAGTTGCAAGCAAAATAATCACAATAAGTGTTTACTCACTAAGCAGTTCTTTATGCTAGCAGCAATTATTAGAAATCTTTTCCTAAACTTTGCTACATTTTACATTCAGAAATCTGCCCTGATTTTTCTAATGAGCCTGTATTCTCTCATAGCTCATTTGTATATTATGTAAAAACATGTGCTGTAAGGTGCTTTATCTTGCCTACTTGTGAATAGATATGTGGAGAGTTTGATTTAATTCTTATTTGATTCTTTGTCTTTGGTTCCAGCTTAAAACAGTAGAAGCTCTATTGGGCAGTACAGCTAAAGTGGGAGAACTGATTGTACTTGGGATGATAACTCAGCTTAAGGAGGTAGGTTGCTTTTTATTGTGGAGTGTCCAGGTCACCATTCATTCAGTGTTATAATATATTAGAAAATGATAAGAGTTCAGTATCTCGCCACTTTATCCTGTCATATAAGTTAGTGGCAGAACTTCCATCAACATCAGCAGTACAAGAACCATTCCCTAAGCAGAGACTTCCACAAGCAGTTGGTGCTAGTGTGCGAGGGAAAATGTCTTTGTCTTCTCAGTGAAGAATTTTGTAATTGTTTACGTCAGCAGTCAAAACCAGATACACTTTTTAGGCATGCCCCTTCTTGAAATGCTGGAGCTTCCAATGACTGTGTTTGGACTTAGCACTGCATAGGACTCTGTTAGTAGGGGGGTCATGTACCAGCATTCTAAACTGCAGCAGCTGAAAGGGAAGGTGCTAAGATACACTTAGTATAAACTACATTGTTTTCAGTTCTGCAAATGTGTGCTAAGCTTGCAATATTAAAAAGGGCTAAATTATTTCTAAATGCTGACTGATAGATGCTTCTGATTAAATCATTTATGTCTTTGGATGTACTTTGCTTTTTTAATGAATACTGTTTTCTAGGGGAAGTTTTTCCTAGAAGACCCTACGGGAGTCGTCCAACTAGACCTTAGTAAAGCAATATCCTTTTTTTGTGATTTAAGAGTTGAAAAATATTTCTTATAGGCCTGAAGAATTTTAAATGTATTAGTAAATCAATAGTGACTGTTAAAAAATATGTATTGAGAACTGCAGCTCTTTTTCCTTCTTTTCAAATCATTGGGTTGCCCTTTCACAGAGCGTTAGGACAAGGTTAGTATTCCTCCTAGTGGAAGTAGAGTGTGTTCCTGTTTGTGGGCTGTTTATGAACTTACCTGCTCAGTTACCAGGTAGTTGCCTGGCACTTAAAGGCGGCCTGTGAACTTTCAGTAGTGTCCAAATGCATTGCACCAGCTTGAAGCAAACTTTGGCTGAAGAACTAGTTTAAGAGACCTGATCTAAGAAAAATGTATTTCTTAACATTTCTGCACCAGTTCCACAGTGGCTTATATACTGAATCATGCTTTGTTTTAGCAGAAGGTAAAGCAGACTATTTTTCTTAGCTTGTAGTAATTTATTCTGTTAATGGCTATTGATGCAGTTACATGTCTGCCAGATGTGGCTGAACAGACAAGTCTCATGTAGATGAGGCTTGACCAGAAGCTGAATTTGTGCCTGAGATTTTTGGCCAGAAGCCTTGCCTATTACCATGTGGGCTCTGAAGGCAGAGAACAGAACTCTGAAAACTGTGATTTTCAGCAATTTTGGGGGGATATGAGCATCTGTAGCAGCTTTGCGGATTGGACTTAGCCTAGCTCCAACATGTTTGGAGGAGATATGACTAGGTTAGGGAGACAGACTAGAATAGTCAGTGTGGTTTAACAATCTGAAAATGCTGCTTTCTGTTGGCAAAGCTTTGGTCCTTCAGAGGCTTTAACGAGTCTTCATTAAAATTATGTAAGGGCTTGCAGGTTTGGAGCCTCATTTTAACAAAATAATGGACATTTATGTTTGTGCAGTATTGCTCTGTGTAATGTACATAATCCCAATCTATTTTCAAATAATGTGTTTTATGTTTAGAATTTGTAAAGTAAATAGAATTTAGGAGCACAAATGCTAGCAGGGATAAGTATCACCCTATTGCTTCTGTTCCTGTAATGGGTGAGACAGTTCTTGAGAAAGGGTGCAGTTTGATGGAGATTCTTCTGGGGCAGGGCCAGCAAAAATGATTTCTGTTCACCTACATTCTTACTTAGCTGGGTTGAGAAGGTTGTTTATGAGTCTTTGCAGCAAATGCATTCAAAGAAGTGTCTGGGGTAAATAAAAATAATTGGTTTCTTGATCAGCCTGTTTTTCAGCCAGGTAGTTCCCTGGTCTGGTTCACCACTAAACAGCACTGGGACTGATGCAATCACAAGAAGGGGATTGATGGAGGCTGGGACTAGCTATGCAGCACAGCTGCCAGTTGTCTGACTAATGTCTATGCCATGATGTTAGAAAAACTAAGGGTTATTTTGTTGTTCAAAATCTCTTAGGTTGGTATGAAGATGGAGTTTTTCATGTGAATGCTTTTGGATTTCCGCCTACTGAGCCTTCTGCAAACACTAGGTATAAAAGTGACTTTTGTCAGACTCACTCCGTATTTTGTTGTGAGTTTCTAATAAGCACATTATTTTATAATTTCTGTGACATTAAAGTATGCTATTCTTCTCCCTTCCCAAATGCTTCAAAATAAATACAATTTTAAGGAAGCAGTTCTGAGACTTGTTAGTCTACTTGGACCAGCACTAAAGCTTGTGGTGTTAGCAGAAAAACCCTCTCAAGAACCCTTGGGTTCTGTGTATTAGCAGCAGTCGGGATCTAAGCCCTTCTTAGATTTAAAAACAGATAATTGTTACAAGGGAATAAGAAATTCCTTGTAGCTCAAGGAATGAATGTGGGAAAGAATCCAGGATAAATATTACTCTGATATGAGCCAGGTTGGATGGGGCTTTGAGCAGCCTGGTCTAGTGGAAGGTATCCCTGCCCGTGACAGGGGGGATGGAACTGGATGAGGTTTAAAGGCCTTTCAACCCAAACCTTTCTATGATTCTATGATCTTTTAAGTTATGGCAGGGCAAACACCCTTGCTTCATGTCTAGGTGACTTTCTCCATGAAGTACTAAATGATTATGGATACCATCTGAGCTACCTATGTTAATTAAAATTGTTTAAGAGAATTATAATCAAAACTGCTAATGATTTGGGAAGGGGAAGAAATGAACTAACTTGAGTATTTTAATGATGTAGAGCCTTTTATGGGAATATAAACTTTTTTGGAGGACCTTCATCAACTTCAGTAAAAGCTTCTGTAAAACTAAAGCAGCTGGAAGAGGAAAATGAAAATGCCATGTTTGTATTTCTTTCTGATGTATGGCTGGACCAAGCAGAAGTACTGGAAAAGCTTCGCACAATGTTTTCAGGTAGGTGACAACTGCTTTGACTCTGAGCCTTAAGTGAATTTTTACCATTTTCCTTAGCCCTTAGTAGCCTTGGTGGGTGGATGAATGCAGCGAGGCAGTCTGATGCCTGGCTGGTCCTTGATCCTCAACTGTGGCTGTGTCCCATGTCCCCTCTTTGGCGTGGGCTGGGAAATCTGACCCCATGGTGAACTAATTCAGGGAATACCTCAGAAAAAAGCTAATTGCCTTTGTTGGAGAATTTGTTTTATGCTGGTTTAGCTTTGTGAACTCTTTGTCTTGTGGTCTACTCATATGAGCATCACTGTCAGGCAGGGCAAGCTGGGCAGTGTACACAGCAAGACAGTGGGTTATATGCCTTTTCTCAAAAGTATACTTTTAAAGTCGGGCAACAATTTTCAGGAGTTCTGCTTTTGCTGTATTGTGCATTTTTTATGAACTCCCATTTTGAGAAAGCTAGAATAAGCCCAACTGTTGTGTGTTTTTTGTAGGATCTCACTGAACCCCAGCCCAAAGCCAGTGAAGTCTCACTATAATTTTAGTGACAGCTATTTGCATTTCATGATTGCTGTTTTATTTCTTTTGGATCTTTCTCTACTAGTTTTTAAAAACTGGATTGTATCCTATTTTTGCAAGGTGACACATCCTTTTCATAAATCACTTAATACTAATATTGTTTTGGACAGGAGCCATTTCATGTACTCTGACAAGAATGTTTCCCTTGCTTGTGAAAGTTCTTCTTAGGCTTAGTTTAAACTAAGACTGAGGCTTAGTTTAAAAACTTCTTACTTCATTGGAGCCCAGCAGTCTCTCAAATGCTTTCTGGTTCTACCAGAGAAAAAAATGTCAGTTACTCTTAGAATATGAACTGTTTCTTCCATGTATCATTACATTAGTAATGTTGACAACATTTGGACAGCAAGCATCTGCAAGGCCTGTGAATTGCTTCTTTGTTATTCCAGGGCAGTTTTGGAACAGGCTGTCCTTTCAGTTCTAGGTAGATTGGAAGTGGTAGAGGGTGGCTGCTTTAAAAATAAACAACATAAAATTAAGGGTAGGAAATTGGTACTCACATGAAGAAAATAGGATACAAATTACCACGCTCACCCAAAAGTTACAAAACCAGTTCACTGTCTTGATCAAAGTTGTCAAGATTCTTGAGGCAGAATGAACTTGGCCTCCCTCACTTTGCATGTGCTGAAGTAATAAAGGGACTTTAGTCACTGAGATTAATACACTGAACACTACTGGCAAAGATGCATACATTGCATTTACTGTTTTGAGACTCTTTTAAATAGGCAAGCAATAAACTTCATAATTATAAACTAGAAAATAATAGCTGAGTGGAATAGCAAGGCAAAAACATCAATGAGCCATTTCTCTGGCATAAACAATTCTGTCCTATTTACCAAATAGATTGAAAAATAGTGAAGTAAAGCCAGGTCTGGTACTGTATGTTAGGAAAATGGAGAGTAACCTGGAATGTGAGATGAATGAATGAGTAGATATTTTTATTTTAGGAATGGGAATCAGATTTCTTTTTTCTCTTTTTGCTATAAAATGTGTGTTTCTGGGTGATTAGTGATATGGTGATGATTCCTCAGAGTCTTAAAATGCATAGGCAATTCCAGTTCCTGTTGCTTTATAATGCCAGAGAGTAAATTAAATGTTGGCATATCCCTTCAACTAAAATTATGCATGGCTGTTAATAGTAACCCATTGCTACTACTTGCTATTTTTCTCTTAAAGGAAAGAGTGCGTTTTCAAAGTGTATTATTTATATAGTTACACAAAGTACAATTATAATGACTGGGTCAGTAGTTAGTTGGATACACACAATGAATATTGGTGAAATTGGGTCTTTAAATAACAGAGGGCTCATTTTAGTGACATTTGTGTGTTGTTATCACCCTTTTTAAGCTAACAAAAGCTGGTATCAAGAAAATAGTTCAGTTGTATTAATAGTAGCAGAGCTTGAAGTGCTGTTTCAGTTTCTGCCTTTCGTGGAATGGTCTGAAGGCTGGATGCTGAAAGATGATGAAGGGAATGGATATACTCACAGGTACTCTCTTTTACCAGGTTATTCAGCTGTGCCTCCAACCTGCTTTTTCTTTTGTGGGAATTTTTCATCTGCACCTTATGGAAAGAATCAAATTCAGTCACTGAAAGGTAGGGAAGTCTTTGTGAATAGTCAGACGAGTACATTGAAATAGTGATGACAAAGCAAATTAAGAGAGGAGAGAAGAAACACTTATTTTCTAAGTGACACATATTTTAATGTACTGAAGTTTAGGGGTGATTCATATAATGTGTTTCCATTGTCTAACCAGATGACTTTTTTTCCTGACTCTAGGTTCTTTGAAGGCTCTTGCGGATATTATATGTGAATATCACAGCATTCATAAAAGGTACACAGCAAAGTGCAATGAAGAGGGAAATTTTTTTATTTTGTGAGCCTTTGCTTTAATTACTTTGAGAGTAGCAGATACTATATTTTCTCATTATTGTTAGCGAGCTATGATCAGATAGCAAGCTGGTTTCGTAATAGGGCTCTAATTTTGTTTTGGGAGCAGTGTAAGGTTTTGATTTTATCTAAAATAGCTTGGTCATGGAAGCTTCTATTGAGTGAACAAAGGTAAACTGCCTCTTCTGGAACATGTTCCACATGGCTTAAGCATGGCCCATGATTCCCCAAAAGTGCTATTTGTGTGAGCCCTTTTCCCTGGAATTCTCTTGAAATCAACAGGGTTCTGTCTGAACAGTGTTGCTTTATAAACTGCTGTTGAAATCTTGATGCTGCTATGAGCACCTACAGGCTTTCTGTACCAGCCACAAAAAATGTCATCTGAAACACTTGACTGCTGTCTATACAGAGACATATCTTTTCCATTCTTGCATATATGGTTCTCCATGGCTGCTAGTTTAAGAACTAACCAAAATAACACAATCCTGCAAAGGAATCTGTTTATTCCTTCTTGTGTCCCTGCTCTGTGGGAACCCGATTTCAGGCCTGAAGAACAAAATCCCTTCTACAGAGATTTGAATATGCGAAGGAAAGTAAAATAGGAGGGCAGCCAGGCTTATCCTTTCTAGCTTCTGATCTTTGAATTTGTAACAGTAGCCCCTGAGTGGACCTGCTTACTAGAATGAGACCCAAAAGCAGGAATGGCCACAGCCCACAGCCCATGAGCTCATGTGAGGTGTAAGGAAGTGTGTTTCCTGTACTGATCCTCTGTCCTGTGTTCTGGTGGGGCTCTTGTGGTGTGCCACTGCCAGATTATCTGGGATCCTTGTATGGGATAGTGGAGCCCATTACTAGCAAGTTCAGAGCCAAGCTGCCACAACCTCCTCTGTCTCCCTCCCCACAGTGAGCCTCCCTTGCACAGTGAAGAGTTTTAAGGTTTCTTCCACTTTAGTGAGGAATGGATATGTATCTTCTGCCTTGGCTGTAATTTATGTGGTTCTTAAGGCCAGGAAGAGCTGTTATCTCTACCCCAGAATGTTATTTGCATGCATCTATGGAGAAATGGCAGTATGTAACCAATGTTTAGATACTTTTAGGATCATTTTGTATAAAAATGATTTATTGAACTTTTTACAGTAGTCGATTTGTGTTTGTTCCTGGCCCTGAAGACCCTGGTCCTGGTTCTGTTTTACCAAGGTCAGTTTGCTTCACTTTCTCAAATTTTTGGATTTTGACTTAAAGAAAGTGTCTTTGTTGATAGATCTGTTTCTATTTATTTTAGACCTCCCCTGGCTGAAAATGTTACTCAGGAATTCAGACAGCTGGTGCCATTTTCAGTTTTCACCACAAATCCTTGCAGGTAACAGTGCAACTTACTGCTGTTTTTCATGTTGGTTATTTTTTAACTGAATGACTAATTTATGTGCATATGTACTTTTTAAAAATACCAAATTTTGGAAACATTGGTCTTTAATATTTTAAAATGAATAGAATTCTTTGCTTGCATTAATTGTAACTGTTTTTAAATACATTAATATATAAATCAATTATTGATGAAAGGAAGTAGTGCTAAAAGTTTGTTAGCAAGTATGAAAATCCTGCTCAAAAATATTGTGTTTATTGAAGGGAAGAAAAGTATTATTTTAATTCAAATGTGTTTTTTTTTATTTTGCTCTAATAGAGGGATATCAACTTCATAATGCAGGTCCCTATCTTTTAGTTTCATCTTAATTTATTCAATTTTATTGATGTTTTCCATGTAGGATTCAGTATTGCACCCAGGAAATAATTATCTTTCGTGAAGATTTGGTAAACAAAATGTGCAGAAACTGTGTCCGCTTCCCCAGCAGCAACATGGACATTCCCAACCATGTGAGTTAGTTGTGTTCAGCCCTTCTTGCTAAGAACTTTTTGACTTTTTGTTTTGATCAGCAGGTCAGCATTTAGGTTGCTCTGATCTGCACTTACCACACATTGCTGGAGTAGCCAAGAGGGATTGTAAAAAGGATGTATACGTTTAGTACTGTTACCTTCCTTTCCATCTTGACAGTAAAATAACTGAAACCATGATACCAATGATGGCATTGAGTCATTCTGACTGTCCCACTGCAGGTGCTCTTGCATGCAGAATGTCATAGCAGCTGACAGCTTGTGTGTGTGCACCAGCAAGGAATGTCATACCAAGATACACTGATTCCTAAAGGAAAAGTGTAATACTTTTTGTTTTAGAAAAAGATTTTATGTATTATCCAGGGACATTTGCAGTAAAGCAGCATGTCACTTTTCCAAAAGGTCATCTGCTTCATTTGCCTTCTCACTTGAAGTCTTAATCCTGCTTTTGATACATTGCCACAGCACCCTGAGTGCACGGCAGGAGTTGATGGGACTGCCTGATATAACTGAATGAGAGAGATACAGGCAGTACTGGCTCATTGCAGTGATGGGTGGAGTCTGTTTCTATTTATTTTATAGGGATACTTTGCTTGACTTCATTTAGCCCTTTCTTCCTTCACTCCATCATGACAGTGCTCAGTTTCTTTGTGAACAGAGAATATACTGTGGACAATGAAGTACCTTGGTTTTGGTGTGCACATTTGCATCCATATATGTGTATGCTGCAAGCCATCACTTCCCTGTACTCACACATGGCTTTCCCATGCTTGGAAAGGAAGGAATCATGTAGAATTGTGTATTGCAACACTTTCTGCAGATAAGAGAATTGGGTGGCTTTTGCATGCTTGAGTTTTTCTCCACCTTTTTCTGCATGACACTTGTTTCTTTAGTTCAGTCATCAGTGTAAAAAAGATGAATAAAACAAGGAAATTTTGTTACTACCTTTAGATTCAGTTATTAGTGTCTTTAGGCCTTGTACAGTATTAAGCAGAATAACTGGGCCTGTGCTTTGTACATCATTTTCTTTCAGTGGCAGACTGTTCCACCAAGTTGTTGTAGTGAGTTTGGCCTTTTGGGGAAAATGGAGCTTAAGAGTAGCTACATGATTAGTTAGAGATAATAATAAAAACTTTCAAGGGGCTTGAGGAGAGTTTAAGGAACCAAAGTACCCTGGCTACAATTTGGCAGATGAAAAAAGGAATTTCATGGGGCAGATGGTATCTGGAGCTGGGCAGCTCCCAGAATAGACAAAAGAATCAAAATCATTTGGGAATCAAATTATTTCCTCAGTTCAAGTTAAAAAATGTGATCTAAGTGTGGGTCTTATGATTAAAAGGTACTGTGAGGAAAGCCATGAGGAACAAACCAACCAACCCTCCCCCCCTCCAAAAAAAGGTAACACAAAAGTTATGGCAATGTTGGTACTTCCTGGGTTGGAGGAACAGGTCAGCAGATTCTCTGTTGGAGAGTCTGATCAATGACATAACTTCAACATCTTCAAATACTGGCTGCTACACCAATATTAAGAAAGGACTTTGTGTATTAAAAGAAACCCAAAACTTAACACAACAAACAGAACAACAGCTGCTGCTTTACGCCAGAAATCATTAATAATTGGAGGGAGTGACAGACACACAAAAAAGCCCATTTCCAGATTCAAAGTTTCTTTATTAGTGGGGTATCAGCATATGCAGGAATTAATTTTGACTTCTAGAAAATTGTTCAAACTAACTATTTATGTTTATCTTACAGTTTGTAAGGACCATATTATCACAGGGACATCTGACGCCACTTCCACTGTACGTTAGCCCAGTGTATTGGGCCTATGACTACTCCCTGAGGGTATACCCTGTGCCAGATGTGCTTGTGATTGCAGATAAATACGACCCTTTCACTGTCACCAACACTGACTGTGTTTGCATAAATCCTGTAAGATTTCCTTATGCTTTACCAAAATAAGAAGGGGGTGCGGTCACATTCAAGTGTGTCTCTTACTCTCTGTACAGTATGTTACTTACGCAAGTTTTGTATATACGTTTTTCTTTCAGGGCTCATTTCCAAGAAGTGGATTTTCATTCAAGGTATTCTACCCCTCCAACAAGACAGTTGAAGACAGGTAAACACGTTCACTTTCTCATTTAAAAGGAAATATCTTCTTATATACTGATTTCTTAGTTATCAGGAGGAACACACAGAATATTAACTGTATAAAGAGAGTGACTGTTCTAGCAGTTTAACATAGATTAGGGCTTCATACTTGGCAGTGTAAGAAATCCAAATGCCTAGAACTACAATAATAAATTTAGGAAATGCAGTCAAATAACAATGGTGAAAAGCATGATCCAAAAGTAAAAGGCAAGATGAACTGTAATATATGACTGTCAGTAATTGAGTCTCCATTGGGAAGCACATACATCTCTGGAGATAATGCATGTTACGTAAGTTATTTACATGGAAACAATTCTTGGTTCATTTTGTGACCATCATCAAGCCCAGAAGCCACTTTCATGCTGTGTTTTCATTTTAAACCTGTACTTATTCATTCCAACTGTGGTTTTCCAATGGCTGGAAAAAAAGGCCAGCTGCAACACCAGAAATTATTAAAAAGTATCAGAGGGCTTAAAACTGTGATGAAAATTTGCCTGTGTGAAATACTGATGATATAACCTAGTGGGAAAAATTCAAACTTACCTTGTTTGATTGTTTCATGCCTTGCTGCAGAAACTGTGTTTTTGTCAAACGGGAGTGCGTAACAGCCCCAACCCTCCCAAGGGACTTCATGGAACCTTTACCTAAATATAGAAAGTACAGAAGATACTGTACTGTCATATGCTTTTGGTCTTTAAATAAATGAAAATATTATCAAGTCTTTCATAGATCAGAAAAATAGGATAGTATTGTGAATTATCTTTCAAAAAATCCCGCTAAATTCTGTTTCTTGTCTTGTATTTTCAGCAAGCTTCAGGGTCTCTGAATTTCTGCGAGACTGCAAAAAGGGAGCAAGCATTTGTAAAGCCAACTGTAGCACTCATTTCAGGTGGATTGATTTTACAATGTTATTACAAACTGTTCTTAATAAATGTCAAGGTCAAAAACGGTGTATTCTGTACACAGACTTTTACAGAAGATACTTGTGCTGGTTTAGATGAAGTGTAGACCCACAATGAAGATTAATTAGCAAAGCATAATAGAAGAAGGCAACTGGAGGAACCAGATGCATGTATATCAAACAGGATGTACAAACAGGATATATCAAAAAAGGAGTTAAAGACAGGGAGAACTTTGTCTTCCAGCATGCTGATTTGAACTGAGAGCTAGTTATCTACAGGAGATACTGAACTGCGGATTTTTCTTTGGACAGGAAAAGTCTAGAGAAGATTTGTGAGGTGTTATTTACTGATGGCAGTATATAATCTGTTTGCAAACAGTGTTATGCAGACATGGTGAGACATAAGGGGGACAAGGACATAGTCCTTTGAAACTTCTGCAGAAGGTCAGGAGGAGGAAATCTCGCTGAAGGAGCAATCAGGAAGGTGGGAAAGGGTCAAGGCCTGTCAGCACAAATGTCTGCATCAGCAGTTGATCTGGTTTACGATGGAGAGCAACCTGCTGGCATGTGAACCTGGACATTTTTTTGACAAAACTAAGCAAAAACGTGCTCCAGCAGCTCTTGGGCATTGAGACCAGGAGAGCAGACTGATGCTACCCCAAAGTGCCCAGAACAGGTGTGGAACAGACATGGGGGACCCTTAGTGCCAGCTGTTTTGCTTTGCAGACCCCTTCCCTTTGGGCTGGCATTGACATGAGTGTGGTTCTAGGGACAGGAACAAGATAGTGGGGATAGGCTTTGGAGGGGGCCATCAGGGTGCAGATGGAAGCCAGGTACAAGAAGTGGGAGCTGAAGTGCCGCAGATCTAAACCAAATCACAGGAGAGGCTGCACTGGCAATTCTGATGCATATGTGCTGACCATTGGCCAGGAGGGAAAAGCAGTGCCAGCTTAGAGATGGGGAGAGCAGGAGTCTTGCAGAGGGATGAGGTGGCAGTGGGAGAGAGCCATCCTTGTGGAAGACAGGGGTGAGTGCTGAGAACCGCCACGAAGCCACTGAGGGGAAAGGCTCAGCGAGGCTGGGATGGAGGGCTCAGGGTGGAAAGGAATCAACTCTTGAGGAAGACCACTAGGGGAGAGCCCGCCATGTTGCTTGGCGTCTCTATAGCAACTGCGCGGCAGGGTCCGGAGGTGCCATCTTGTTTACTATCACCATAGCAACGAACTTGTCCAGGCCGGAGACGCCATCTTGTTTAGTGTCTCCACAGCAACAAGAGCTGCCGGGCCGGAGCCATGGCGGGTGCAGGGCAACTGGAGGAACTGGAGCTTAGTGCCGAGGAAGTGGAGCGGCTCCAGCGGGCCTTTCGCGACGAGAAGTTCCGGGAGCTGTTCGCCGAGTACACTGCGGAGCTGGCCGACCCGGTGCAGCGTCGGCTGTATGAGGAGGAGGTGACGGCCCTGGAGCGGGAGCGCGGCATGGAGGTGCGCTTCATCCACCCTGAGGCGGGCTACGTGCTGCGCACCAGCCAGGCCGGCTCCCGTCGCTGCTACCTCAACGTCTGCAGCAACCCGCACGTTGGGGAGCCGCAGTCCCGAGCCGAGCACGGCGGCCACCGCTGGGCCCTTCCCTACACGCTGGCGCCGGGTCGCGAGGAGCTGACCCGCGGGGGCCAGCGTCGCCTTGTCTACGACGTAGTTTTCCACCCGGCGGCTCTCCGCCTGGCCGCCCGCAACTCCCGCTTCCGCCGCCTGCTCAGTGACACGGCGCTGGAGGCTGTGGAGCGCCACTGCTCCGTGCAGCTCGACCGCGCCAACGCCGTCGTCCTCCGCGGCACCAAGTACAAGGGCGTCCCGCAGGCGCCCGTCATTCGCACCCCACTGCCCGGCGGCGCCCCGCCACCGCCTGACGACGGCGACTCTCCGCTGCCGCCCTTCCCTTTTCCGCCCGCTGCCGCCGCCCCGCCACCCGCTCCTCCCCGGCCGCTGGCACAGCCTTCTGGCCCCACCACGCCGCGTTGGAGCATCCGTCACCGCTCCTACGTGGACCTGCAAGACTACCGGTATAGCCGCGACTCGACGCCCAGCCCGGTGCCACGGGAGCTGGTGGTGACGGTGGAACTTCCGCTGCTGCGCTCCGCCGCCCAGGCCGACCTGAACATCTGCGGCCGAGAGCTACGCCTCGACTCGCAGCGTCCCGCCTACCGTCTTCGCCTCCGCCTCCCTTATGACGTAGACGAGAGCCGCGGAAGCGCCGCCTTCAACAAGGCCCAGCGGCAGCTCGTGGTCACGTTGCCCGTGGTACCGCAGCCCGGCGCAAGGAGACCGCTAAAGCTGTGCGACGAGCGGGTGGAGAAGGCTGAACCGGGTGTTGAGGCCGGCGACGGGGCGGCTCCTCCCCCAGGCGGCAGCGGCAGCACGGTCCAGAGCACGTGCAGCGGCGGCGGGGAGTCCGCCGACCCACCCGCGTGCGGCGACCTGTCCCCGGCCCGCTCCGGCGCCGCTTCCCCTGCTCTGTGCTCCAGCCCCGAGCAGGCCGTGACCTGCGGCCTTGGCGAGAGCGCCTTTCTGTGTCCTCCCGGGAGCCCGGCCCTGCCGGCCGTTGAGGGCATCCCTGGCGAGATGGCGCTTCCCCGGGACTCCGGCAGCCCTGGGGCTGCCCTGTGCCCTCCCTTCCAGTGCCAGCAGGATGAGACCTCCCTTACCCTGCTCGTGCATGTGCCCTGCATCAAGCCCCAGTGCCTCAGCGAGGACGTGGGCACGAACCACTATAGCCTCCACTTCTCCAGTGAGACTGGTTCCTATGCCCTCTTCTTACAGTTTCCACCTGAAAACAAGCTGGTGTCCACTGAGACCAGCATTAACGTGTCTGCCCACAACGCTACCTTTGTGCTCACCAAGGCCCCTGGCTGCACTGGGCTCTGGGAGAAGTTCAGCTTTGGTCTTGAAGCCTCCGTTCTGCAGGTAATGGTTTCAAAATGGCAGGGTTGGCGTGTCACATTCCCCTGAGTGCCACCACTTTGCTGCAGTATGTGACTTCTGTTGTTTGGATTTGTTTGTGAATGATGTCTTAGAGAAGACATTAGGTTATCGGTCTGAGTTCAGAAGTTGGTAGTGGGGGAAACTGCTTCCCTCAGAGAGCTGCTACCAGATGTAAGTGGAATGACCTAATTAATGCTAGTCTTGTATAAACAAAGGTCACATCACAGAGCTGACAGCACTGACTTCAAACCCCCGTGCTTTTTATTTTCTAAGGGAACTTATGATGATGAATGAAAATGGAGTCTACCCTATGTCCTTAGTGTTAGCTTTTACAGCCATATAAATTGCTCATGCAGCTTATTCACATGAAGCAAGGAGATGCTTATAATACACCAGATGTACACGCACATGCATACGGTGTCACGAAATGCAGATGTGTGAGTGGAGTGTACATGTGGCTGTACACTCTGTGTGGGACAGAATTCCCTTTAATTCAACCAGAGTAATACAGCTAACAGCAACAGTTGCTGTTGGCTGCCATTTGCTGGTCTACTTCTTCACCTTCTTCTTACCAGCCTGAATGTGATTCTAATTTAGATGTATGGGTTGTTGGGTAGTGATGCTGCCTGTAGTGGGAGGAGGTTAGTGCATCTGCTGCATGTGGCCAACTGCTGAAAACTGGCAGTGTCCCAGTAAAGGAGCACTCAACCTGTGGTACTCTTACTATTGAGAAGTGCTCACATAAGTTTTGTGGAGAACCACATTATTCTGTAAACTCATGAGTTTCAAGCATCTTACCACGAGCAAGGATTAAGACTGCACAAATCTTTTGTAACCTTTATCAACTGTGTGATTTGGAGTTTGTGGTTATTTTAGAGCAACGAAATCCTTTGCAGTTTGGATCACATACTGTGGAAGTGCAAGTACAAAAAACTGGCAGCTTAAAGTATATACACTGGGATGGTGGCTTGGAGTATCTCAATTGCTCCATCCCTACAATTAGAAAGTACCGTGTGATACTGAAAGATATTTACCCAATTAGTGTATATGCAGCTGAATCTGCACTTCCTTGTTGTTTTATGGTGTGCAGATTTAAATGCAGGTCTTAACAGAAGTTGCTTTCTGTGACTCTGTGTGGGGATCTGAGAAGTCAGTTTGGGAACAGGAAATTCTGCTGCAGTATCTTTAGCCCTGTGATTGATAGACATTCCTGCACTCTTTGATCTCAGTCTAATGATTGCAAGTATTTGGTATATGCATTTCTTATGATGACTGGAGGAACATCTTTTGACTGAAAGTTGTTAAAAGGCCATTCAGTAATGAGATTTTGGTCAATATTACCATTTTGTGAGTTAAACACATCTTTGAATGTGCTGAATTTATTATATATTGCAGAATGTTTTGGGTGGAGTAGTAAGAGGAGAAGGTTAGGCATTAGTCATGGACCCCCCCCAGCTATTCATTCATGTAGCAGGCTAAAAAAGATTGATTTTTTTCTGGCATACAGTCCTTTTGGATGCCAGGCCTGCAAATTAAAGCAGCTGAAATAATCTGAAATAATTTGTTCTGTTTGCCTTTTTTTAACTGTGCTATTTCCCAAAAGTGCCTGTGCCAGCGCTGATAGCCGCATTCACTCAAGAGTGAAGTGAGAAAAATTAATATTTAATTAGAACTACTATTATGTGCTGTCTTCTGACCATTAACTATTTGCTTGTGGTAGCTTCTTTTCTACTTACGTTGATTTCTTCAGTTTGTGTGCTGTCATCTCTGGTGCTTTTCTGCTTTGAGTCTCTTGCTATAAATCAGAGCTAGGGTTTTTGCATGGAGATGTGCAAGGATTTGCATCAGTCATAGGGTGGTTTAGGGACACGCAAAGTAACAGCGCCCTCTTTAACCAGTTCAAGGAGCTTTTGGTGGCTCCTGCACCTTGTGGTCATGCTGCTGTCTGCTTGTTTGCCACCACTTCTCCCACAGTAGCATTGCCAGAGGGTAGTGTGTGGTGAAAGAAGAGGCCTGCGTTTTTTACAGATATGAAAATCCTACTCTTCTTTCTTCTGGGAAGTTGGAGACCAAGGGGTTCTGTGTTGTTTCTTGGAACAGATTCATTGCTGGGTTAATTCAGAAATCCACCCAGCTTGGTAACAGCTCATGCCAGAGTGGCTATTACAGTACCCTGTTAGGCTGCTTGTGCAATTCTCTCCCGTTAACTTGCCAAAGAGCCAGGGAAGTGTGTTAGGATTAAGTGTTCTCAACAGGAGCAGAAAGCATCTCATTGGCAGCCTCGTCCCTGGCTGTGCTGTAGCGAGTATCGCTTGATTTTGATTTTGTGTGTGCCTCTGCCCAGATTGACATGTATGATAACGGTTCTGGTAATTGCACAGCCCTGGCTTGCATGCTTGTGGTGTTCCTGTTATTGCACTGGCCTCTTTTCTTGTTGGAAATTGGTCTGATAGATAGTGATAGAAGAATGAATTGGTCTTGTCCTTAGGACACCATTCTTGAAAGAGAATTTCAAGAACTGGTTTTCCTTTTGTAGTCAGATATGTTTGAATCCCTGTGCTAAAAGATGATATATTTAGAGCTTGATTTCCGCAGATGCTGAGCAGTCTGAATTCCCACCCCAGCAAGTGTTTATTTTCAGCAGGCCTTTACAGTGCAACAGTCTTCCCTGGACTTTAACTGTGTCATTACAAATGGTCCTATATTTGATGGGTCTTGATGTTGCTTTGGTTTTACTGCTTTCCCATAGAATAGATAGTCAACTCTCTGTTGACTCCCAGCCCTAACTTCTTAGCAGTGGTTGAAGCCATAGCTTCTCCTTCTCTTTGAGTAGTTTCACTCCTTGTCTAAATGTCCAAACACTTGTTACGGTCAGCAGAAATCTTCTAAAAACAAAGATTTTGCTACTTGGAACTTTGTTGACCAGGGTCACATATTTCAGGGTTTAAAAGTTATCTTGTCACTGGCCTTGTGCTCAATCGCTGTACCGGCAACCATGTAGCAGTGATCTTTCTGCAGGGTTTTCCCTGTTTTTTTTTCCAGGGGAACAGGGACTCATGATGTGAGGAAGCTGCCCAGCTTCCTCACTGCCTGAATCACGCTGTTACTCCTTATTGTGGTTCATCCACTAATATTTTCTACACCTTTTGCTTCTATTTGTTTAAGTCCTGGGAGCTCAGGCTAGGTAACTCCTGTATCAGAGAGTTCCCCTTCATTTAAAACAACAGAGCCTGGCAAGTAAATGATGAAACAGAATGGTTGAGAGTTAAAAAACCATTAATAAGATCTGTGAGCCTGCCAGGCAAGGTTTCTGAGAACAACATGTTCCAGAATGTCCTGGTTTATGCCAGAGCTGGAGTTGGGCAATTACAGAAATCATGCCTTCGTAAAGGACTGTCTTGGTCTCCTGGGGTTAAATGTTCAATTCTTAACGGAAATAAAATCCAGTTTTCTGGTGGGTGTATCTGAACTGCTGAGACTTGGAGGCTCAGTTATACTAACATGTGAAACACATTTGCTAGATAATGAGTTCTGCCTGCAGTTTTTGAGTGATGTGTGCTTATTTTCTTGTGATTAGAAAAGGATTGGTTAAAGTAATAATTCTCTTCCATGCTGATCCACACCCTTCCTGCCCTTCTCAGTGGCCTGAAATGAGTTTGTTCAGAAGATGTGTACTCATTTTCCTGATCAGTGCTTCCCTCCTGTGATACCTCTTTCTGGGGAGAGAATTGCTGCAGCCGGTCCATCCCTTTTGTAATAGAAGCCCATGTTCTGTTATGGAGAATATTAAGATTTAATTCACATAAACCCCAAGGGGCCCCAGAGAACAGCAGGCAGCAGTGTTTCCTCTGCTTTACCACGCATTGATATGTATTTTTAACATTTACAGTATGAAAAACATGATACTAAACATTCCTGATTAATTCTTGGTTTGAACTAAGCATGAGTTAAGCCATTTGCAATGATTGCTTAACAGAGATATCTAGGAGGGAATCACATAGCCATATAAAAGCTTTGTTTAACTTCTGTGTGAATGTTGATGCCTTCATGGTGAATGTTTTAGAAGGGCATGTTACTGAGCATAAAAAAAGAGGTGTGATTTTTCTGCTTGGCACAGCCACTGGTGCCTTGTGAAGGAGATCCTTCTGAAGCTCTTGCTTTTTCCTTCAGAAAGCAGAGGTAAATAACAAGCCCTCCCTGTGATCTCTGCTCGCTGCACACACCTACTGCCACGTGTTGTTTTCTAACCCCTGGACTTCTGTGTTCTGCTTTGGCAATAGGTGTGCTCCTGCAAGACAAACACCTGCTATGACCTGTTTATACAAAACCCCATGGGAACAGTCTTACTTTTAGTTGTATTTACAGCAGAGAGATTGTCAGGCTTTGTAATTAATCTTCTTGTTATCTCATTGAATATGGTATTTCATAGAATCCTAGAATGCCTTGGGTTAGAAGGGTCTTTAAAGATCATCCAGTTCCACCCCCTGCCACAGGCAGTGACACCTTCAACTAGACCAGGTTGCTCCAAGCCCTGTCTAACCTGACCTTGAACAGTGAGATGTTGGGCAACCACAGCTTCTGTGGGCAGCCTCAGTGCCTCACTACACTCACAGTGAAGAACTTCTTCCTAATATCTAATCTAAATCTGCCTTCTGTCAGTTTAAAGCCATTTCTCCTCGTCCTGTTACTCCATGCCCTTGTACAAAGCCCTGTCTGGCTTTCTTGTAGGCCCCTTTAGGTACTGGAAACTGCTCTAAGGTATCCCTGGGACCTTCTCTTCCCCAGGCTGAACAAGCCCAGCTCTCTCAGCCTGTCTCCATAGCAGAGGTGCTCCAGCCTTCTGATTTGTATGTCTTGTGTGTGCTGTCAGTTATTTTGCTCTCAGGCAGATCCTGTCTTTCCGGCCATATTGGACATGGACTTGGCATGAGGGAGCTGAGAGGCCACATATTCCCTGGAATAGAAATCATCTAGGTGAGGCTGCAGGTAGCAGAGTGGTGTTGCTCTTAGTGCTGGGAGCATGTGGAAAAGGCTGTGGGTTTGATGTTCTCCACTGCCTGAGGCCATGCTGCAGCTGTTCTTTTGCTGGTGATCTCAGAATTAGAGCTCTTGTGAATAAATGTATTTCTTGGTTTGAGAGTCAGCCAAGCATGAAACTGAGAGAGCTGTGTTGAGAAGTATGAAACACACTAACATTTTAAACCTATGCCACCTTTCAAGGAGAACTCTGTACTAGAGAGCTGAATGGATTCTATGGTATGCTCACAGTCCAAACAGGGGTGCTGGATCTCAGTGGGCTGGGGCAGTCCCACTAACTGTACTGCTGCATTTAGGCTTTGCCCTTATTGCCAAATTATTTTGAGTTGTGTTACATGCTTTCTTTGAAAGTCAGGGTTATAATTTTCAGTTCCCAAGCTACTATAAAGAGTTAATAATAGTTAGGGATCACTTCTTAGAAGATGATGCTAGAAACTAGAACTGTAGTGCTTAATCCTGCAACAGCTTATTTTTGGTTCAGTTTATTCTGTGCTCAGTGTTTCAGGAATCTTGGCATGTTTTTTGAGAGGTCAGAGAAGGACAGAAAAAGAGAACAGAACAAATTTATTGTTTGATATTTTTCAAAGTAATCTCTTTCCCAAACTACATTAAGAAATGTAATTAGTTTGCTTCTGCTATAAAACAAACTGATTTCTGAATAGCCTTTAATTGGTAGATGCATTATGGGAATAACGTTCTTGCATGAAACAGTTATGTAAGGAAACATTATTAACCTACTGATTATGCCATGAAAGCTTCTTTTGAGCTGTTTAATCTGTATGAATACCTTATAAACATTTTCACCCCCAGGACAGGTACTTTTATTCATCAAAACTTTGAACTTCCAATTCCCATGTTGAGCTGGTTGCAATGGTACCCTAAGAACTGAGAAGCCAGGAGATCCATAGATCCAAGTCCCTTTTCCTATTGGCATGAGCTTCTCGTTACAGAATACATGCGAATAATTTCAGCCTGAAATCTGTCCCACTTTTAAAACTGTTGCAGCCTGCGTGGGAAGTAGCTCTGGATGATAACTGGCTACAAGTTTAGATAAAGTAATGCAAACAAAGTCTTTGAGAAGGGCAGCTGTGGGCGACTGGCTTTGTGCTGTGCCTGCCAGTGTTGCTGCTGCTATGCATTGTCATTGCTGTGCGATACAACGATGGTTTTGAATGATGAAGTGTTCTAGAAACCAAAGTCTTTCCTGCTAACATTTATGTTAATTTGGTCTCAGTTTAGTCACAGGGAAAAATGAATGTGTACCAAACAGCAGATGACAGTATGTGCAGGGAAAACCAAATTTAATTCTGAGTTGCTAAGAGAGTATCATAAATATCAGAAAATAAACTGTTTAAACTGAAGAATTATTTTACAGGTCGTTGAAATCATCTGCAGATGGTTGTCCTCTGCTGCTCTTCCAGGCCAGAGCAAACAGGCTTTAAAATAAATTCCTGAATCATTCTTTTCAAGGTCTGTGCTTTGATAACATCTGCAGTAATACAAATGCCTTAGCGTATATTTTCCGTGAATGCAAAGTCTGAATTACAGTTGCTGGCTGACTGAACAGGCTAATGATAATCATTATATTGACAACAAACAGCACTGCTTGGGCTTGTGTGTACAGTGCAAGGTACCATGATTTATGGCAGGTCACTGGGTAGTGCTGTGATAAAATTTTAACTGCTTACTGGAAATGTAAGTGTAGTGCTCTGGGAATATGGTGTTGAGCTGGTATGAAACCAGGTAAGATTGTTTTATCAGTAATTAGCCAAAATGATAGGAATATTGTCACAAGCTGTTCACTTTTCATACTTGTGTAAAATACTGATCAATAGACCTTCCATTCAGTTTTCTTTTTTAACAGTATTTTCTGTGAAGAAAACAAGTTATTTTGGTGTTAATCAGGGAATAAACCTTCATAAAGATTTATTTGGTTCATGGCCGAAGTGTGGCAAAGTCATATTTATTGTCACTTTCATAGCCATGGTTCACTGGCAGTGCTGGTACTTCACACCCCTGACCAGGGAAGCAGTTTATACATGGATCTGTCTATCTCACATTCACTCGTAAGGGTCCTCCCAGTTTTCTTCATTGTATTTCTGCTTTGGTGCATATAATCAGTCACCTGCTATTTCAGAAATGCTTCCATGAAACTATCCCTGCGTTTCCTAGAATGCTGGGTGCTGAGCCCCTTGGCAGAGTGCTCCCTTTGCCTCTGCTGCTGTTTCTCCATGGCAATGATTTTGGAGGCAACGGCTCTACAGCATCTCACAGGAGGTGACCCTGTGGTTAAAGTTGCTTCAGACAAAGCAATCTAAGGATGTGATTTGTGATATTTTGACATAACACAAAACTTTTCATTACCTGTTGGCTTTTCAAGCATCTCCTCTCCTGATTCCTGTACCTGTGATTTCTTTTTATTGTTAGTCTGCTTAGGGACATGAGCAAGGTCAGGCACCAACTTTAAGAGCACAAATGCACAGTAAGAGTCCTTTCACAAAAGGCTTATGTTCTCACTAGACAAAGCAAATGCAGGTTAAGAGGGAAAAAAGATTTTTTTTCTTCTATTTTATACCAGAAAAATGGAGGCAAAGAGACTTGCTCACAGTCATAGCAGTCTGGGAGAAAGCATGGAATCAAGCAAGATTCCTGAGATCCAAAACCCACAGAGGTCCATTTCTTAAAGGGTTGCTGAGATGTGGAAGTCTTGTAGCAGTTATTTTGGAGGAGAAACCAGTGACAAACACTGGTTTCTTTTTTCATCCTCACTCAAATTGAGAGTCTCCAGCTTTTAGGAAATGTACTTGCTGTTAAAATGAAAACGTGGAGTGTGAAGGAGTGGAGGTGTTAGTTAAAGGTGACTTCAGTTTCTTTGCTGGGTGAGGAGAGCTGTCATGCTGGAGCAGGGGGTGCTTTGCTGCACTTTCCTTCCAAGCAGAGACAGGATATCAGGATGGGCTGAACCACCATCACACTCGGCAGCATGCCAGAAACCCCACAGAAGGGAAGTTGAACTGTTCTCTGTGTGAGGCGTGGGCAAAGTGGTTCTTGGCAGAGGTGGAAATGTATCTCCTGTGCTGCTCAAGGCCTTGCTCAAGGTCTGGTTCATGAGCCGGTGGGGATTTCGGTGCTGCACAGAGTTTTGTGTCTGCACTCCCTTGTCTTCTTCCTTTACTCTGACACCTTCTCTTGAGTTCTGCAGAATATTTCTACAAGCCTAAAGCTTGGCAGGGTCCCTCTNGGATTTCGGTACAGAGTTTTGTGTCTGCACTCCCTTGTCTTCCTTTACTCTGACACCTTCTCTTGAGTTCTGCAGAATATTTCTACAAGCCTAAAGCTTGGCAGGGTCCCTCTCTGGCAGGCAAGAAAAGATACAACATGAGGGAGTAAGTACTCTAGGCTTTGGGTACAAAAATGCAAGAAGTAGGTATGTTACTAGAGGGTTTACTGTCAGAGCAGCCCTGCTGTAGTTTAATCTTTCTACAGACTGTTTCAGCATCAGATGTTGGATGTTTGCCTGGATTGTAATCTTTTCTGGATAGAAAAAAAAATCAGTCCTCTGCAATAGGTATGTTACAATTTTCTGACTTCTAATTTAAATAGTGGAAACAATGGGATACTGTTTTATTTTTTCCCCATACATAATTTATTTTCAAGATGAGAGTTAAATTTTGGGCCCTAGATACAGTGCAGCATCTGGCTGTGCATAAGGCTACATCCACAGGGGGCAAAAGTGTGCAGAATTGCCTTTGTGCTTCTTAGTCCACAAGATGTCAGTGATAATTGAATTTAACTTCCATTGAGTTGACAAGAGGGTAGAACTGGACTGAGAAATTTAAAGGTATGACTTAAAGTAGAAGGTTTGCAACTTTCCTTTGCTGTTTACAATTGGACAGTTCATTGCTAAACAGGGCGCCAAATTCACAGAACATTAACAACACTCCTCTGGGTTAGACCATTTTTATTATGATGACATCTGTCCTTGCCAGCAGCCTACAGCAGATGATTTAGGAAGACTATGAGGACAGGGAAAGCTCTGCTGTTGTTATGAAACTGAACCTCCAGGATATATTTTAGGACCTTTAATTACCTGCAACTGATTTAAATCTTTAAACCTGCAGCAACATGTTTCCCATTTTTTGTGAACTGTGTAATAACAGCCTCAAAACAGGTCCCAGACAGTTGTCTTTAACTGTGGATACTTCTCTGTTTCTTCTGACTGGTGTTTACACTTGCCAAAATGGAAATCTGAGAAGCCTCCATGGATAGATGTGAAATGGATATAGCCATGCATGTTTCATAGCTTTTGCTTTAGAAGGCCTGATCTTGAAGTCTGAGGGTTCAAAGATTCTGCAGTGACAGTCCAAAGAGGTGTTTGCATTTTCCTAAAGTAAGGCACTAAAACAAATCCATAAAAGCCTTCCTGATGTTAAGACAGGTGAGGACAGCAGAACAATGTTGGTACAAACAGTTTCTCAGAGGGAGTCTAAATCTGTATATTAGTCACATACTGAAAGAGAGAAAAAACATGGTTTTTTATTTTATCTTTGTAATGACACAGATCCATACTTTAAATTGAAATGAGCTAAGCACTTGTCGTCAATTCATTTCAACCTGTTACTTCTGAATGTCTGATTTAGAATTTCTCTAATGAGACATGAGTGTGCTGTGACATTGGTATTGTGAATCAGTATCCTGCCTTTGTCTGGAGAGAGTTTCTTGCACCAATACTGCTGAAGTATAGTATGAAAAGAACATAACCTGCTCTTTCTTTTCTTTAGGAAAGATGGTTTGTCAGTGAAGAAAACATTGATGGATTTCTAGGCACTGTTTCATGCCCTTCCTTTTGCTCCCAATCAGCACTGGAAAGCCGGCCATTAATTGAAGTGCTTGATGTTACTGAGGACAGAATTCAAATCAGGTTGACGGTAAGGATCTCTGCAGCAGTAGTACGTATTGCTCACTCACATGTACTTCAGCAAGATTATATCAAGTCTGACCAAAACACCTTTGTTCCTGTTTTGTCTTGATACAGCAGGGAAGACCATAGAGTGGGGTGTATTTGCAAGTATAAATGTCAGCTTTTAGAAGCAGGTTCACATTTGTGCCATTTAATGTGACCAAGGGATTGAAACTTTTGGAAGATGGAGAACTGTGATACAGTTGCTAAAGACAGTGCTTTCTCCTTGCAGGAATACAGCATGGCATGCACACACTAGGTCTCTCATTGGTATTAAAAGAAAAAAAAAAATAAATTACTAAGTACCTAGTATCCCTCATTCAGAGGGACCCCAGGTGCTTCTAGGTCAGAGCTCATGACAGCATGCTGCAAACAAATCAGGTCAGATGTCATCAGAATAAAAGCCATAATGTTCTTAAAATGGAAATGAAGAAGTGAATAATCCACACCATTCAAGTACCCAAGAATTTGAGCACATGTGCTGGAGCCCATGGTTAGAGCATCCCACCTGGGTGTCTGGTAATCAGAAGTGAACATACCCAGAGGGACTTGGGGTCAGGAGGGAGTGGAGAAGCAGAGAATCTGGCTGCTGGGAGTGTGAAACAGAATGGATGTACAGAGAGTGTTCAGTCACAGCCACTGTTTCACTCTGCCTTGTCACACAGGTAGGAAAAACCTCTGGAACTGAGCTGGAGGACCAAGGAATTTATCCTAACGATAAGTGGGTCCAGCTTACATTAGCTAGTGTGGACTGTACATTAAAAATTCTAATTTTTGGAGGGCAGATGTGTTATGTTTTGGCACCTAAGAAAGGGAAGCTAAGTTACCGTAAATCATCACATCTTCCTGTGGGAGATTCTCATCCACTGATGAGAATGACTTACTAGTGTCTCTTTCTCTTCTTGCTAGAGTGGGGTCAGAAAGGGTTGGGTGTGTGAGAGAGTGACTCAGTCTTTGAATCCATGAATCCAGCTGCTCCTGGACAGATTCCTGGCTGATCATGACCATCCGTTGATGGGGATGTACAAGTTGCCAACTTTTTCTTTTGATAAAGCAGTCAATACCTGATGGTGAAATTGGCTGCTCCTTAGACAGCACCAGGTCTCACAGTTCATACTCTCATGAGGCAAACCACAGCAATTCCTGGATTAACTTGCTTCGCCCAATTGAGAAAGACCTTCTAGTTACACCTTTTTACATGTGACAGGGTGATAATTTCCCTAATTGCAAGATTAGAACCCATTTCTTGCAATGAGAGTTTAGATCCCTTGGCTAATTTTCTGGCTCCTGAGCTGTTGAAAACAGCCTGGGTGTGGTGACTGGCTAGTCTTCTCCGCTGCTAATTGCGATGGAGGCCATGGTCACTTGGCAGCTGCCCAGCAGCATTTCCTATTGCAGAGGAAGCACTTGGGAGGCAAACAACCTCCCTGCCACTCATTCCCATGAGCAGTACAGGATCAGGAAAACCTCAGCACTGTCCTGACTTGGCTTTCTGGAAGCAGATGTTGGAGAAACAAGTGTCTTAGCCTGTCTTTACAGCAATTTTGTGTGCCCAGTCTGTTTCAACTATAAACCAATTCATTTGTTTTCTTGACAGCCGCAGGAAACAGTCCATTCTGAATGTGATGGGAAAGAAGAAATCCTTAACAGCTCAGGAGGAGAGCTTGCTGAAAAGACAAATGGTGACTACCCCCAAACAAAGGCAGAAACAAACTTTACTGCAGCTGACACAGTTGAGGGAGAACGTGCTGCAGAAACTAACAAAACTTCCTTATCTTTTGCTGAAACAATAGGGGAAGTAGGTTGTAGTTCACCCCATTGTTTTCAGCATGAACCTTCTGACACCAGTTCAGTGATTCCTGGTGAATCTAGGAGAAAGGAACCAGATTTAGAAAGTGCTGCCATTGCAGATGAAAGGGCTGTGGCTGCAAGCTCTGAAAAACAAGCAGGCCTTCTGCAGGAGGAGCAGGCAGGAGGCAAAGGGGATGAAGCGGCTGCTCCTGCAGGGTCAGTGCAGGGGGACCAGCACAGCTCGGACAACAGAGCTGTCTCCCCGCTTCTGCGAGAAGTGAGCATGCAGGATGGGAGTGTGCAGATCATCAGGGATCATGTAACGCACTGCCCGGTTGCCTTCCAGAATTCTTTGCTGTATGAATTAGACTAGTTGAATTATTTTAGGATTTCCTTCTGTTGTTCACTGCTTTACTGTGACTTCCACAGGTTGGTTTATGACTTCAGGACCAAGAGTAGAACACAGGTTCCTAATCAAACTGTTTTGTTTACATGTCGACAGAGAATGCCTGTATTGTTAATAATTTGTGAAGTTAGTATGTCTGAGTTTTCTTATATATGGCCTGAAATAATTTTACTTACCAGAAGGGTGCAGTTGAAGATGAATCTGAGCTTGTGGAAGAAAAATGCATCTTAATGTTTACATACCTTTCTTAGTCTCTTGCTACAATACAGGGAGTATTTGTATATATTCTCCTTTTAACGGCTCCCTCAGGACTTGCTGTTTAATCCACCTAGAAATAAGCAGTATTCATAATTTTTCAAAGCTTTCTTTTTGTGATAACTGCAGGATTAGACTTGCAGTGATTTGTAGCAAGGAGCTGAAATTTCTAATTGCACAGAGAAGTTCTAACTAGTCTCCAAGAAATAACCAGCATTTATACTGTGTATTTCATCCTAGCATGTTACTTTAGGTCTCCACAGCATCCAGGCCTACTCCAGTCTGTCAAGCTAGCAAATTCAGCTGCACAGTAAAAGAAGCCTTTGTTGTTGTACATCTGCTACAAAATATTTACAATTTGTAAAAGGCATTTTTATCCTGATGACATTTTATAAACAGTTCCCCAAGAGCTTCAGCGTGCTGTTTGCTGATTCACCTCTCTGAAGAAAAGATCTAGTAATAAACTTTCAGTTCCCTTTCTCACTACCTCTGAAATAACTTCTGTGCTCTTTTGAGTTGTAGAGGACACAAACAGGCTTTAGAAGAAAATCCAATTTGATTTGTTTCACAGCTGCTCTGGAATTTACCCTTACATTTCTCTGTTAGATGCGAGTGCTTGCAGTGGGGGTATATGGTATCAACTTTACTTTTCTAAGCTTGGCAGAGACCACAGCTGCCAGAAGCCTCTGCCCTACCCTGGGCAGCAGAATGGCTCCTGCCCAGCTGAAGGAGGCCAAGTGGTTTGCTGGGCTAAGCTTAGCCCTGATCAGCCCTGTCATGAAGTTCCTTTTGGGGGTTATCGAGGGGCTGAGGCACAAGCACAGCTTTTTTGGCATCAGCCCTGACTCTGTGAAGCTATGAAAAAGGAGCAAGTGCCAAAGCTGGTACAAAATCGTGGTACTTAAATTACTCCTGCAAAAAAAGAGGGCATCTTATTGCAGTCAAAGTAAGTATCTGCACACTACTTGGAGTACTTCACATGACCTGGCTGTCTCTCAAATGGATATATAACAGATGTATTCACAACCCATATAGGAGGTGACAAACGGTGGTAAAAGGAAATCCTTGCTATATGTCCTATAAGTGGCCGTTGTAGCTAGAGTCCTAAGACCGACAACCCCATTTTCTCTGATGAAAAGAAATGAACCTTCTATTTCCTTCTCCCAGTCCAAACCCCTACCTCTGAATATTGAAGGTCTGTCACCTTAGCATAGTGTTTTCTTTCTCTAACATACTTTGTTCCACAGAAAAGGTGCTACTGTTACCAGTTGTGCGTGGTGGAAGCAGCATGTCATGAAAGCAGTTGTTATCATTAGACTTAAAATAAGTGAGGAAGTGTTCAGTGTTAGTGGCAGCTCAGCTCAAGCCTGTTCCTTACTGGCAGCTCTGGTTCAGGCCATTCCCATTACACAGCAGTTACTTTTTTACCAGTCACTTGACACAGCTGACTGAAAGCAAACTTTCTTTTCAGCCAAACAAAAGAGGTGTCCTGCCGCACACTTGTTCCTCTATTCTGCCTCAATTAGTGAGCGTCATTAAAAAGTTAATGAAGTGAAATGCACACTGCTAGAGTGGGTGATGGCAGGCGCTCAGCCCTCTGCATTAAAGGAAAAACAACCCCCCCATCCCAATGTTCTAACGACACGAGATGACATCATCTTGTGAGAATTAAAAACTTCTCTGGTGTTACAAAACAATGGAATTTTATTTCAGCAGAACTAAAAAAATCATATATTTATCTACATTGTAGTAAAAACAATTGCGTTTTTCCTTCATCTATTCATCAACATGTTGCAACCAAACCAGGACACGGGCACAAGGGGATGGCAGGAGGTGCCGGTACTGCCGGCAGAGGAATGCTGGCTGGGTCACCATCCCAGCTCTGCCTGCCCTGGCTGGGGGAAGATCCCCATCACAGAGCACTGCACGCATCAGGAAGGATGCGCCTAAACACAAGTTTTCTCCTCCTCCCAGTAAGCGCAGCAGCGGTCATTTGTGTGTGGGGGCTGCGGCCGGCGGCAGTAGGTAACCTGTTGCCAAAACGTGGCTGTTGAACATGAAAGATTACTATTTTGGGACACCTTTTACAAGAATGTTTATTCATATTAAAGCAGAAACCAACTCATAAATGCTTTTTATACACGTGTGTGCCTGGAAAAGACAGTACGGAACAACTCAAAAAAGGCTGTGAGAATGATCCTCACTGAAGTCTGCGGTAACTTTTACAGAGTTCGTGGTCCCTAATATCTCCCCAGCCTCCGTTTTTCACGTGAGGGGAAAGGGGAGCCATGGAGTACCTTTTACTGACACTCATTGTTTCGGGAAACAGGTACGGTTGGTTGCTGTTCAAGAGAGACTCGATTTTGGCACTCTGGGTGGACGGTCTGCAGGATTTCTTGTGGTGCATGCCACAGTCCCCCGTGTGAAAAATCCTGGGGATCTCAGGAACCAGCACTTTCCAGAACTTTGGAAGACAAGAGACAGTCAAGTGCTGCAGAGTCCAGTCCCAGTTGTAGTCATCATATGTGCAGAAGGCATCTGTGCACTCGATGAGCTTCTGGTAGGTGTCTCTGCCGAAGGCCATGCCCATGTTGTGCTCGGTGGACTTCCATGTCTTCATCTCCACTTTGTCAGCTCGGCCGGCGAAGCCGCCACGGACAGGGCTGTAGGTGCCCAGGGAGACGATCTGGCACTCGGGGCACTCCTGCTCGCGCAGGGCCCAGAGCTTTTTGAGGACGTGGTAGAAGTCGGGGGCTAGGTAGTGGTCCTCTTCGAGGAAGAGGACTGGCCCAGTGTGCTCCCGCAGCGCCCGTACCCGCTCCCAGACGAAGTGCAGCTTCCACCACCAGTGGTGCTTGGTCTGGGAGAAGCGAGCTTCACGATAGTGCCCGAAGGAGTCGGGGTACTCGGCGTTGATGCAGCCCAGGCGCAGGGCTGCCGCCTTGCCCACGTCACGGGGGCAGTCGCGGGGGTCGTGGCCAGGGAACTCGCGGGGGTAGAGCTGGATGCTGAAGGGGAAGAAGATCTGCAGGACGGGGCAGAAGTCCACGCGTGCCGCCAGCCGGTTCAGCTCTTCGGCCCACAGGTCGTGGCTCAGCACCAGCAGCACGTTCTCCACGCCCGCCGCCCGCCGCAGCGACTCCAGCAGCAACCGCAGGTGCTCGGCTCGATCGTGCACCTGCACCACCAGCACCACGTCCGCCGCGGCGGCCCGCGCCGGGAAGCGCCCGGCGTTCCGCACCGGCTGGTCGAAGTTCAGCCGGTAAACTAGCGAGCGGTAACTCAGCGTCCCGTTCTCGGTGAGCAGCGGCAGTGCCAGCGATGCAGCCGAGGCGTTAGCGGCGGGGCGGCGCGGCGGCGGTTCGCTGACCCGCGGCGGCTCCCCGGTGGTACCGGTACCGCCCCGCTGCTGCTGCTGCTGCTGCCGCCTCCGCCCGCCGCCGCCGGTTCCCCACAGCGCCAGCGCGCACACCGTCAGCGCCAGCGCCAGCAGCAACACCTTCCGCTTGTAGATCCGCAGCCGCATCCTTCCCGGCGGCGGCGGCCGCCGCTCCCCGCCGCCCTCCCGCCGCCGCCGCCGCCGCCGCCGCCGCCGCTCCCGCAGGCAGCGCGCGCGCGCTGCCACCACCCCACGCGCATACGTCGCCTCACGCCATAGGCCGCCGGTGTCACCGCAGCTGCCGCTCTATTGGCCGCCAGAGCCGTCACTCGCCGCCGCTTCCGCCCGCGGGGGCCGCGCAGCCGCTACCCGCCATGAGCGCGATCGGCGGGGCTGCGCTGTGATTGGCCAGCCGTAATTGGGGGTTAGTAATTAGGTAAAGCGTGTGGTGGTTGGAGGGTTGGGGAAACGGGGTCGGGGCTGTGGGAAGAAAATCCCCTTGTGTTTGCAGGAATGTGAGCAAATAACTCTGGAATTGCAAGGGCAGGACAGGAAAATCCTGGATTTGCAAGAATAACGTAAGATAAAATAACTCCTACTTTGCAAGAGAAATACGTAAGAAAGTCGTTCTAGAATCGCAAGAACAAGATGAGAAATGATTCCAGGATTGCACGAGTAGGGGAAAATTGGCTTAGAGTTGAATAATAAAGCAAGATCATTCTAGAATGGCAAGGATGAGACAAAGTAAGTCTAGAATTGCAAGAACAGATTTGTTCCTGCTTTGCAAGAATAATACATGGGAAGGAAATCTAGAATTGCAAGAACACAAGAAAACAATTCTAGAATTGCAAGAATAATACGCAATAACGCTACAAGAATAACACATGCTCATTCTGGAATTGCCAGAATGTACCAGGACAACCAGTCTAGCATTTGAAAACCGATCGGTAAGACAACAGTAATACTAAACTTACACGAACATCTGTAATAAAGCAATTCCACAGCTCCAAACAATGGCAAGACTTACCCTGCCATTCCATACCTTGTGCCCTGGCCCCTTTCCTCCGCAGGCACAGGCCAGTTCTGAAGGTTGGTGACCATGTCACACCACATCCCAGCGCAGGTGCTCCCTGAGGGTCATGAACCTCCTTGGGGCATGAGACAGCTGTTGTCAGGAGGCTGCTGCCACCTCCTCCTGTGCCTGGTGGCACCAAAACCTGCCCGTGTGGTGGTTGTTTATTTCTCAGCCTGGGTGAACATCAACGCTTCTGTAATTTTAGGTATTTCTTGCCCCAAGAAGGCAGCTGCCTCCTGCTCCTCAGGGCTGGATTTAACATCGTGTACAGTTGTGGGTAAAACTCCAGCACCCAAAACACCGTCCCACTGGGATAACAGTTTCCCTATCACACAGACAGCATATGGATAAACACATTTAAGATCACAAAGCACTCGGATAATACAAAGTGGTAGCAGCACTGCAAATTCAGACCAATTAAAGAACCATTCAAGGTTTTACTTGCATTTAAGAGCACCTCACATTAGCCTGCTTCCTGTGTGAGAGCTACCACTTGATTTAGTCTGATGAGACTAAGCTCTGCAGTACTCAACACTGACAAGTCCAAGGCAAAAACCAAACTTCATGGCCATAAGAGAAGGGCCTGGAGCAACACTTCTGTTTAGCATGCATTTTTAATGATGGCTTCATAGCTTGATCTTTGCTGACCACAGCTGAGCTCTGCATAACTCAGCAAGTTTCTCCTCCTCACCCAGCACAACTGGTGGTTTTCAAGTGAGGCATTGAAAGCTCCTTGAAAGAGAGGGGCTGGGCTCTGCATCACAGCTGGTTTGATGTGCTGCAAACAGGAAACACCATGTAAATGGCTGGACAGAGTTCCCCACAAGTACGATAAATGACGTAGAACAGTTTCATAGAACAATTTTGCACAGACCCACTTGCTCTATAAGAAGCCCTAAACACAGCATTGGTGATGCACATGCCTGTGTTTATGGTATCGGAGGATAGAAATGTGCCTGTCTTTTGTCATTTACAATGCAACCCATGCCTGCAGGCCTTTTCCCAGTGCACCGATGAGAAGCGACTTGAAGAAGATCTAAGACACCCCACAGTTGTCTTGCTGTCGGGCAGGACAAACTGCTGGAGAAGATGCTCCTGGAGGGAGTGATTTCTGCTTTGGCTTTTCCTAACTCTTGGCTCTTGGTTCCTTCGCCACCTCCTGGCTGGCTAACAGCCGGTAGAGCGCAGGCACGGAGCGCTGCAGCAGCCCCCCACCCCCGGCTGCTCATATCCTCTGCAGCCAGCAAGCCGCAAGCCCCAGCGCACTCACCCGGCACATCACTGCCTCTAGGGTGAAGCTGCGGAGTTCACCCGACTGAGAGGAACGCTTTGCACCCCGGAGAGAGCTTGTTATGGGGACTGAGACACTGAGAACATGAAGTTGGTTGGAACCAAAGGAACCTGGGGTATTGTACAGCCCTCCGCTTGGCTACACAAGGCTTCCCTTTTCTTCACCTTTTGATGGAAAGCAGGAAAGCAGCAGTTTAGAAAGCTCTTGCTTTTGACTGGCAAATGGTGGAGGAGCCAATGGTGGAGATGGCAGGATCATGGTGTGCTGGGGATGTTGCCTCATTGCTAGAAGGGGCTCTGGTACCAGCACAACCACTGCTGCGTAAGAACCTCTGCAGAACAGGGCTCCAGTGCACCACCACCCTCTCAGTCGGGTGCATCTGACACTGTAGTTTCAGAGGACCAAGGGAAGCCAACCCAGTTTTGGGGGTGACACTGGCTTCAGAGACAATGGCAGCCAGTGTACAGACATGAGACTTAAAAGAAACCGTCAGTGCTGCAAACTATTCCCATCCAAAAGCCCTTTCCCACAGTTCAGTTTCCTTTTCACCCCAAGGGAGGTTGCACTCCTCTTCACATTGGCCTTGAATCCCCACACTGCATTCTCCTCCCAGCACTGCAGGACTTGGAAAGGGCTTGGCAGCCTTCCCCTTGCCTGCCCTGAGCTTCGAAGTGTGGATTCCTCCTCTGCCCAGCACAGCTGGCTGCCTGGGGAGCCACTCACCCACCACATATCTGCAGCTGCCATTCCTGAGGAGTCCCAGAAGAGACCAAATTTCTGTGTCTACTCCACTTCCCTTCTCTTAATCATATGCCCCACCTAAAAGGTATTTTTCCAAATGAGTAATCTTTAGGCTGCTGCAATCAGGATGAGAGCTCTCTCCCTCTGCAACAGCATTAGCATATGACTAAAGCCTCCTATGGTTAGCTCTGCAGTGCTTTCAGAGCAGTGTTGAGGTAAACACTTGGCCTCCTCCTTCACAAGTTCTCTGTGGTTGAGGAGCAATATATAAGGAATGATTCATCTGTATCATCCCATAGTTGCTTAAAGTTGTCGTTTCACAAATACTGTGTAAAAAGAACACAGTCAAGTTGTTTTGACATTCGCAGACAGCTTCAATGGCACTCAATATTTCTGGAATAAAGGTTGCTTTTCCTCAGGAAAACACATCTCTTGGCCTAGTCAGAGCACAGCCCTTCAGTAAGCAGGCTCCAGTGTTTATTTCTGTTGTGAATCATAGAATAGTTAGGGTTGGAAAGGACCTTAAGATCATCTACTTCCAGCCCCCCTGCCATAAGCAGGGACACCTCACACTAAATCATGTCACCCAAGACTCCGTCCAATCTGGCCTTGAACACTGGCAGGGATAGAGCCTTCACAGCTTCTTTGGGCAACCTGTGCCAGTGTCTCACCACACTCAGTAAAGAACTTCTTCCTTATATCTAACCTAAACCTCCCCTCTTTAAGTTTGAACTTGTTACCCCTTGTCCTTCTTAGATTAGAAAGAGTTTGAAACTGATGATATTTAGACCATGGATGGAGGTTGTACTCACACAGGAGATGTTAAATGATGCCTGCAAGCCAGTGCTTTCTTCCAAAGCCTGCTGCTGCCCTTCAGGCTGCTCCTCACACTGTACATGGCATTTAGCTGTGCCTTGAAGCCAAGTCTAGATCAGTTCTGCAATGAGTAACAACAGGTGTCTCATTTTCCTATGGAAACTACAAATAATTGCCGCAGTAGCGTACTTACCTATGACCCTGAGAGTTGCAAACATAATTCACTCCTGGGCAGTCAATACTGCCTCAAAAATAAACAGTGCGACGTGCTCCCTCCAAGCCAGGCATGGGATGCCTAAAGATATTTCAAGGGAGTTCTGTTCCATGCTGTGTCAATATACAAGCCACGGAGCACCGACAAGACATGAAACAAGGGTATATGGATACTCTCATGTCTTTCAGTATCTTCACCAGGAGAAAGGCCAGCAGCTAATCCGCAGAATACACTGAATGAAAAACTCATTAGAGAAACCACAATTCACATGTACGTAGAAGGGTTGCAAAATTTAATAAGTTGACTCAGTGAACAATTCAACAATCTTTAAAACATAAGAGTTTAGGTGACACATTTAGAAAAGACATTTCTTGTATTACAAAGAGATAAAATGAAAAACGTTTGCTCTGGTAAAAAAACCAGTGATGCTGGTCCCTGCTTGAAGTGAGACTGCTCTAACGGAACTCTTAAAAGGAAGCACCTGGAATTACATGACCAGTTTTGAACTGCTCACACTGTAATTTCTTCTCATAGCAGCCTACCGAGTTGCTCTACAGTAAGCCAGCTGGGAAAGGTAGAGTTGAGTGATAAAGTCATCTTCTGTCAGCAGAATTCAGAGCCTTGAGTGTAAGCAAAGCAATCTGATACAAGCTCACCTTCCTTATAGCAACAAGAAACCACATAATCCATGAAACAAAGAAAACTGTCATGATATTCCAAACAAAGTCACAGTAATAGGAAACAAGAAAAAAAAAAGCAAAATACATTGTAAGGAAGATTCATTCAGGCTAAGCATCACTTTTTATTCCAACCAAAGGGAGATTCTAGTAGTGGAGGAACAGTCAGGCCACCAGCCTAGACTGACAGTGCCCCCTCACTACAGGGCTTACATCTGCTGTTGCCAGCAAACATCCTACAACAGCATGTGTGGGTAACAAGCAGATAACAGTTTCAGGCTCCTCTGTCACTGGACAGAATGCCAAGCAGAGCTTTTGTGCCTGATAATGGTCACCCCTTACTCTGGAGGTACCTATCCAGGAACTGGGAATAGCAGTTTAGAGAACAGAAGTAGCAGATGATGGGTGCTTCCGTACCTCCCATGTTATCCACAAGGACCACGGTGTGAGCTACATGGTGGAGGTTCATGGTCACCGTGATCTGAATGAAGCTGCTCAGACAGGCACTTCCACACTGGCATGTTTTAGCCACTTCCATATCTTCACAAAGGTGAGAAGGAAGGAGATGACAACCATAAGGGATTCTGTTGAACAAGATAAAAAGTGTGAATTCACTACAAAATTAACCGATGTCACTTAAACACAGTGACACACCATATGCACCAGTTGGAAGAAACCTGATTCCAAGATCAGAGACAAGGCAAGTCTGAAATTCTGCCACTTGCAATATTGGACTCGTTAGGTATTAAACACCATTTTCCAAGACAGACACTTTGAGTGACTGTTTTTAACATGCAACCATGTTAAGGACTAACCCCTAAGTACCAAGGACCTGAACTCCAGAAGACACTGCAACAAGAAGCAGGGAGCTCACACAAATTGTAACAGGCTGGATCACAGTGATACAGGATTAGATAATTAAAAAAAAATATAAGAATAATGAGACAACTGGGCATATCTCTGCTCTTCCCTCATGCTAGCCAGGAAGATCACTGTGTTTCATCCTGGCCTGACAAAGCACCTGTGATTTACTCCTCACTCTCTAACATAAGGAAGTGGTAGTAACATAAAAACACTGGATCTAGAGGAAACAGGAGCCTTTTTGCAGTAGTACTACAGTGCAGGCAATAAATTAAGGTTCTTTTATACACCACTCTTTTTGTCCATCATGTTAATAATAACATCCAGAGACAAGAATAAGAATTGCTTTCTTTTAAAATTCACAGAACAGTGGCATTGTGTTTGGGGTACAAACTGAATGTTTTCCCTGAAGTACTCCATCAAGTTAACTTCAGTGTGGGTATCACCAGTGCCCAGCTGTCACTCCAGATTCACACCATAGGTCTCGCTGACTCACATCCCGACTACACCTACGTACTCCCAATTATTTCTATATACCATCATTTGCACAGCTAAGACTCCTGTAGGGATTTTTTTCACCACCTCTATTTCAGGACACCCTTTTTTCCGGTCAGGAAAAGCACAATCACAGCTGATACTTGCCCACAATGCCATTAGGAAGATTGATGTCCTAACATTTGCTTTTGCATCTTCTCTCCTTCTGTTTTCTTCCTTTCTCAAGGTTTTTATAGCCCATCATCACTCCTGTTTGACATTCTTTGTTACTTTTCACAGCCAGTGAATGCCAGAGAGAATGCCTGTTGCCCATGTGTTAGACCTTTCTATTTTCTTTTCCATTTAAGATTATAAGGAGCACTCTGACCAACGCTGTCTCCTAATAATAATCAGAGACCCTCAGGCAAGGGGAGTGCTTCTGTTGCCCCTTGTCTTACTGACACTCCTGGAGCAGAAAGCCTTCCTTGTCCTGTGTGGTGCCGTTTTCTTCAAGCCTTCTGCATGGGGGCCAGGAGCTGGGGTTATACCTTAAGTACTCTGGCAATGTAACTGAGCACCAGAATCTGTCTGGTGCTGACGGATTATATTCTCTAGGAAAAAAAAAAAAATCAAGCCAAAATGCCACAAACATGATAGAATATTTCTATCGAAATCACTGCAATTTATATAAAGTTGGGAAAGGAGACACGTGGAGTTTAATTGCTTTAATAACATCAGCAAGGTCAGAAAGATATGAACCAGAACATTTGGTTGCTCAACTCATTTCCAGGGTGTGCCCTGCATGCCTGTGGACATCTTTAGCAGACTTCAGAGTAATTAACCTGGGTTTATGGGGCACTCCCCACCCCCAAGGGAGGAATGAGCACAGAATATAGATTAGGAACCCCTTAGGTCTGTGTCTCAGCCCATTTCTGTACCGATGACTCTCTTCCATCTTCTTGCTCCCTTTCCACCCAGAGGAGGGTGGGAGTAGCAGTGGCTGGTATGGGAAGGATGCAGGCAGAGCTGTGTGAGCGAAGGTGAGAAAACTGATAAGGAAGAGCAGCCTGGCAAGGACAGTGTTTACTTGGTGAAATAAGATTTTTCAAATTACCTCAGAACTCGGCTTCTCTGCCTGAGACAGAACACCCTCACTCCCACACCAAAGGAAATTAACAGCTTAAGGAAAACCTAGGGTAGGAAGAAGCCTGCAGTTGCTAATGCTGACTTCACCGTAACATTTGCCCTCTGTGAAGCCACCTCACTGTACCTTTCTAACCCTGTTCAGCTTGTGGAAGGTCCCATCTCTAGCAGGGGAAGACCAGTCTGTGGCTACAACTAAAAGCTGTATGGGTAGTTTACCTTTCGCCAACACACGATTTTCAGAGAGGAAAAGATAGGAACAGGCTAACAGGTAGCATGCAGTTTTAATGTGAGCACAAGATGAAAAGCAACCATGTCTGAAATTCCCAAGCTAGAGCTCAACACAAAACACAGTCGGTGCCACAAAATCCACTGTAATGTAAGTTCCTCAATACTAAATGCCAGAAGTGGTTCAGGGTTGTAGATCTGATTCTCTTTTACCATAGTTGGGCAAGAATATTCCGTTACAGTACTCCATTTTGTGGATAAAACCATTTCAACCTATAACTTTCTCTAAATGCTTCCACATCACCAATTTCCTGTATTATCCTGTATAACAAAGGGATGATTTTACAAGTGGAATTCAGAGCAACTTTAACTTATGATTTTTAATAGGTGAAGAGCAGTAAGAGCAACAGCCACTAACTGGGACAACAACAAAAAAAACCTAAAACCCAAACAAGCCAGGGAAGTTTAGACTCAACAGGCTTGAAACAGCATAGGTGTAATATGTACCCATCATGCTACTCTTACCTGTAATTTATGGTTGCTCTTGCAGCACACTCTAATAAAGTCAATGGTATTTGCAATTGTATGTTGGGAACAAGTGGACTGGGCTGCTCAAAAGGATTTCCAAAGAGATCCAGGCTCTCAAGACAGAGTTTCCTAAAATCACTGGGCAGGAAAGGAAGTTTGTTTCGAGCTGCTGCCAGAAAGCGTAGATGATCTAACTGGCCAATCTTGAACGGCAGCCTAATCAACTCATTGTCATCCAGCTTCAAATTCACGAGTTCTCGCAGCTGGCAGAACTGAATTGGAAGTGCTCTGATTTTGTTTTGGCTCAGGTCCAAGAACTGAAGAGATTTCTGAAGGGTGGAGTTGCACAGAGCCCCACTGAATGACTCCAGGTGATTGTCGTGCAAAATAAGCTCCTGAAGACAGGTCAGGTCACCAATAGTAGCTGGCAGCTGCTTAATGTGATTATGACTTAGGTCTAGTTTTCGGAGTTTCTTCAAGCAAAGCACACGCATGTCGATACGAGCCAGTTTGCAGTACGAGGCTTGGAGGTGTTCAAGGGAATAAGGGAAGTTTTTGGTGAGAGGGTAGTCCCTTCTTGAAGTTATGATCATTTTTGTCTTAGGTTTTTCAACTTCTGAGTTCTTTGCTGGTACCAAAGTTGACAGAGGGAGAGCTTCTGTGTCGGTCCCTTGGTGAGCCAGTCTCACAGCTGAAAGGAAATTCTTTAAATTGCTGGCATTTGCCTACAGGAAAACACAAATGTGGAATTAAAAGTTCATTATTCTTGTGCTCCTTTGAACTAACACTTTCTGAACTATTCTGTACATGGATCAGGGGCTAATAACTCAGCAGGGAAATGAAATGGGAAAGGGGAACAAGTCGGGCTTATTAGGCTGACATGCTGTTTGCAGTATTTAAGAACAAATGGCATGCAATTTGAATAGAAAGTTATGACCTTTCTGAATAATCTAGATCAAGCACACTGTGCTGCATTACTCAGAAAAGAAACAAAGCACTGAATTCACAGCTGAAAATAAAGTACAGAACAAACACCTGACATGCTGTGATCTTCCTAACCTGCAACATGATAAAGGGACAGTTTACAGAAACACATGTGGGGAAATCTGAGATCTAAAACTTGAGGTGATAATTCTGAAAGTTGCTAGGAAGGAAAAGGATGGAAGCTGATGTTAAATGCAACAGACAGAAAGCTTCAAGGCAGGTTAGGTAAATGCTTCTGGTCACACAGAGCTCTGGTTTGTTGTACCAGAATCAAAGGATAATTTTGCTTTAGCTGGGATATAGTACAATGCCAACTAAGACAGTTAAATTAATGGCTTATCAGGTGAATTTTTAATAAAAGTCAAGAAAGCTGTGCTACATTTGTTGTACTGATATAATTAACTTTCATGAGCAGGAAGGTGACCAAATATTTCTCTCTAGATTTGCAGCAAGACTCTTCTCAAGCTGATGTGCAGCTGACAGACACTAAGCTATAAAGTGAATTCTAAAATAAAAGCACAATACATCCATGCAAGTAAAAGTCATCTCCTATTTCAGGAAAGAACAAACTCGGAGTTTTGGCATGGCTCAGGGTTGAGAAGTTTGCACTCTGTTCATACCTGTAACTTACCTAAACCTAGTGATATTCATTTCTGCACCTGAAAAGAAGATTTTACTCTGAAGTGTATTTGATTATACTAAATTAAGAGAACTATCTTATATAATATGCCATAAGCACCTAGCACAACAGAGCAATCATCCTGGAGACTTCTGGATGCTAATGTGACATAAAGACAATAATGGTCAAACATATTTGACTGCACCAGTACCCTAAAATGATTGTTTTACTGAAACATCCCATGCACATCTGTCATGGTTTAAACCTCTCTGGGGGAGGGAAGAAGGAAGGGAGTGAGTGAACGGTAGTGTGGTTCAGAGTTACTAGCTGGGGTTAAACCATGACAACATCTATTCTCTTAACTCCTGATGTGATACCCTCCACAAATGGGGAAGTTGCACATCAAAAACCTTTGTATCCAAGACCACCAACATTCATTATCTCAGCCACTCTGAATACAGTAGCCTCAGAATGGTACCCTAACTATAGGCAAATGTGTCATATTTCCAAGTGTAATAAGAAGCTAACTGAAATTGGAGAAAAAGTCCTCCAGACCTGTAAAATCAAGTGAAATAAGTAACTACACATTAAAATGAAGTTACAGGCAGTATTTCTTTGCTCTCAAAGCATGATGTATGACAGATACCTCTATCAAATTTTCTCCACGATACTTCATGAAGACAATATTGTATCTGTAAAGAAGCTGTTGAGAAACCCTGAATACGTTGAAAAAATACTAAGGTACATGTAAGAAAAAAAAACCCAGACAAACCCAAAGAACTAGCTGGAAGTGCTCAGGATGCCATTTTCTGACACAAGTCTGAAGTGTCAACCACAGAAAAGAAGCTGGGAAAAGAAGTTCGTCTGTGCTGATGCCTTACAAGTCTCATTTCAGAGCTAAATGCGTGATGACAAGGCAATCAAGAGATTACATAGATTTCAGACTTTGTGTGCAATGCAGCAGGCACAGGCCTGCTGAAGAGAAAAAATCCAACACAATGGCTTTTTTTTGCTCCAGGGTTGAATGTTCCAGGCCAACGTTTCTCAACTTAATTTATGTGGCCAAGTGCAACAAATTACACCACCTGGCAGAATACAGAGTGGGATTTTGTATGCTAGTAGTTGCACGCAATTGGGATAGTCATACCTTTGTACCTGAAATCTCTTTCTTAACAGGAGTTTGTCTCTGAGAGTTGAGAAGCCTTTATATAATGGAATCTTGAATCATAGAACAGTTAGGGTTGGAAAGGACCTTAAGATCATCTAGTTCCAATCCCTCTGCCATGGGCAGGGACATCTCCCACTAAACCTTGTCACCCAAGGCTCTGTGCAACCTGGCCTTGAATACCGCCAGGGATGGAGCACTCACAGCTTCCCCTGAGCAACCCATTCCAGTGCCTCAGCACCCTAACAGGAAAGAATTTCTTCCTTATATCCAATCTAAACCTCCCCTGTTTAAGTTTTAACCCACTACCCCTTGTCCTATCATTACAGTCTCTAACGAATAGTCTCTCCCCAGCATCCTTATAGCCCCCTTCAGATACTGGAAGGCTGCTATAAGGTCTCTACTTTCTCAGCCTAAAATCATAAAAATCATCAAGCATCACAGAAAACTTATCAAGTATCTTTAACTGTGTTTCTGAATCTGAAGCACTTAACGGGAATGTACAGCTTCACTTGTTTTGGAAGAATTCAGTGGATTTGTTCCTGGAGCTTGACAGTATCAAATTCCTGACAGTGTCAGTAACCTGACAGTACCAGGTTAAAATAAGGAGCAAGGATCTAGCCTCCTTGGGGCAAGTCCGGTCATTACGCTAACTCCTGTTTCATTAGATCACTAACATCATATTAGGAAGAACTTCTAGTATCTAACCTAATCTCCCCTCTGACAGCTTAAAGCCATTCCCCCCTGTCCTATCACTACAGGTCCTTGTAAAAAGTCCCTCTGCAGCTTTTTTGTTGGCCCCTTTAGGTATTGGAAGCTGCTCTAAGGTCTCCCAGAAGCCTTCCCTTCTCCAGGCTGAACAACCATATTTTTTCTCAATACATTTATGAATAAATTCTGTTTCCCTTCCTCTCCCCACCCATTTGTTCAGCCATAAAGCAAGCTCTCTAGGCTTCACTCCATGGCTACACATCCATGGAACATAATCTGAACTCATAGAGCTCCAGAGCATGCTGAGATATCTGTAGGCAGATATCTTAATTTCAGGTCTGAAAACAGTGCTAAATACCCCCACATTACAGCTATTTAGTCAAGAAGAAAATTGCCAGCAGCCCTTATATATCTAATATGGTACTAAAAAGGAGAATTATAAATTGTATTAATTCACTATGTTGCTCAAGCAGACCTTGCAGCCTGCCCTGAGCTGTACCTCACTCCAGAAAGACTGCTGTTACTGCTGGTGCAGTTTAAGCACACCTTGTACATTTCTCATTAGAAAGCATTCTGCTTGTGAAGGAGCAAGCTTCACCACTCATGATTACAGCTGCTCAGCTGAAATTATTAAAGGACCTCCTTTAGGCCAAAGAATCATGTTTACAACAGAAACTCAAACTAATTTTCCAAACAAGTAATCAATATTATTTGCTTTTATTTACATATCCTAACTGATGTTTTAAAAAAGCTCTCCCCCTTTCCTCTGCTACAAGACAACAAAAGCTTGCTGCAACAGGCACAGGAAAAAAAGCTTAACTACATGAAAAATGAATGTTAATATAGGATATTTTTTGTGAGCTTAGTATTACTGAACACACTTTACAGCTTCCAAATAGATGATGAAGTGTAAATAAATACATTGGTGAGTTCTACCACCAGCTAAACGTTTAGGTGAGATGGTGCATGTATATCATGTGTGTCTCCAGCTTTGACACTGCTTGTCTGCTAGTATAAGAGTATTCTTCTTTTTTCCTTTTTTCATTAGCAAGGCTGTAAACAGTAACTTTACTTTTTTATGGAATATACAGCTAAGTAGCAAGATATTGTATCAAAGAGATGAAAAGAGCTGTTTCTCTCTAAACAAGCAATAAAGAATAATGTGAAAAATGGACTTTTCCCCCGAGGGACCAGGAGGGAGAATCAGAAACCAGCCCAGCAAATGAGCTGGGCTCAGCCTTCCTAGCACAAAATGCGCGAGCTCACTCATTTTCCCTTTGTGCTGTCCCTACTGAGGGCATAGAAAGCCAAGCTCCTTCATGCTGCTTCGTCTACATCCACGCCAAAGTTGTGGCAGGTCAAAGACGACTGTTAAAACTAACTCGCTGTCTGGAATCTGTCGGACAGACCCCAGGCAGACAAGAGAGCCCGGGGACCCTCCCCCGAGCCATCTCAACACAGTTTCTAGCACGGGCACGGCACCGATCCCCCACCGGCGTCCCGGGCCCCCACACGCACCTTGCTGAGGCAGACGTCCACGGCGGGCTCCCGGAGGCGCACGGTGGCCTTGCCCTCCTCCACAAACCGGGTGAAGAACCGCTCGATGTTCTCCTGCACCTATGAGGCACAGCGGGCGCTCAGCAGCCGCAGTGGGACGAGAGTCGAGAGGGTCCGCCCCGCCCCTCGGTCCCGTCCCCCCACCGCCGCAGTTCCCACCTTGTAGCGAGCACCGACCCGGTCCCGCGCCGTGCACACCATGAGGTAAACGCCGCCGCCCTGCGCCCGTCCGGGCGGGCGGCCGAGCGAGAGGAGCGCCCTGGTGCCGCGGCCACGACCCCGCAGCCCGCAGGTGGGCAGGAGCCGGCTGACCACCTCCACCTCGCACTGCAGCCGCATCACCACCCAACCCGCCGCCGACCAACGGCCCGCTCAGCGGCGGGCGGGACGCGTCACGACTCTCGGGGGCCTTCAGCACTGCCGCGCACAGGCGCCCGCCGTAATGCCTGGCCCGCGTGATCCCGCCGTCCGCCGCCAGCCAGGGGCCGCAGGGCCGCGCGGCGGAAGAGCTCGCGGGGCGGGAAGGCAGGAGAGGGCGATGGTACCGGCGGTACCGGCAGCGCGGGCAGCCAGGGTAGCCCGAGGGAGGGGCCCTCAGCGAGGAGCTCTGTGGCAGCGCCCCCTGGAGGAGATCGGCTCGTCTCGGCGGGAAGGGTAGAGGATCGGCGGGGGTGAGGGGAACGTGGAGGAGCTGAGGGGACCGCGAGCGTGAGGGGAACGTGGAGGAGCTGAGGGGACCGCGAGCGTGAGGGGAACGTGGAGGAGCTGAGGGGACCGCGAGCGTGAGGGGAACGTGGAGGAGCTGAGGGGACCGCGAGTGTGAGGGGAATGTGGAGGAGCTGAGGGTGATGCGCGGATAGACTCCACAACTCATGAAAGTTGTAAAGTAGGTATGCTTTTCATTCAGGGCTGAGGTGCATGGGGATAACTCCTTCAAAACATGCACTCCTCAGTGTTGTTTTCTTCTACATTTATTCTCTAAAGGTATACATATTCTTAAGGTTGCGCAATACGCCTATACATATTCATTGTCTATCCTGGCTTCGTATTATAATGAACTAGAAGGTCCTTTGCGCCTGTGCGGTGCCCCTTCTAGGTGTGGGCAGGGGTCTCGAAATGAAGTAAATGAGTCTTCCTCCTCTCAACAGGGGGTCTTCACGATGAAGTAAATGAGTCTTCCTCTTAAACTTTTCACCGTTTAGTCTTTGCACATGCCTTCAGAGTTTGGTCAAAGTTCGAACCACAAGGCTAGTCTTCATTAGCCTTATCAGTCTGTTTCTTCCCCTTATCAGTAGCCTATTCTCCTGGTACTGCATGGCAAGCTTGACAGGTATTTGCAAACAATGCTTTCTGTTAAACAGGCCAAATTCTCTTATCCCACTCTTGCACAACCACCTTGTACAACCTCCCCTGGACATTGGTTACCCCTGTATCAAGGGGACCACGAGTGTGAGGGGAATGTAGAGGAGCTGAGGGGACCGCAAGTGTGAGGGGACACAAAGGAGCACCCAAGCAGCCACTCTGGTCCCCGATGCCCCTGTGCTTAGTGAGCGCTGCACACTGCCAGTGCTGGAGGAGCCCAGATCTGGCGGTGAGGAGCACAGAACAGGGCAGGTGCTGGCCCAGCCTCAGTGGTTAGGCATGGCTGCTTAGCGGGGCAAGCAGCTCTGTGCTGCAGGTCCAGCACCACAGCCAAGTCTTTTGGGCAATTTCTACAATTGTATGGAATGGAGGAATACAAGTTTTACAAGGAATCCTTCTGTGTTTGTTAGTGAAAGTACAGCTCTCCCGGTACTCCCTCTGAGGTTCTGCCTAGCACAGTGTCAGCGGAAATGTCCGCCAGTGACACCATCTCCTCTGGACCCCTGTCCCCAGCATGGCTGGGCTGGAGTGGCTGAAGGGGGCTTTGCTGCTAGAATTGGCTTAGGTAGCACCACTAGGAATGAGTGGTGGGCATTCAGAAACCAAGCTTGGGTAAAAAGCTGTGTTTACCCACTGCAAGGTATGGTTGCTGTGGGGTTGACTGAGATGCCACTGACGCCCTGTAAGGCCTTATGAAAAACTAATTGCCAAAACAACAGGGAAAAATTCAGTAACATGAAAAAGCTGAAAAAAGAATTCACAATGTGAAAGTAGTTTGGTAGAGAGCAGGTTGGGAATGTACTGTTATAAAGCAGCCTTCCAGTATCTAAAGGGGCTGAAAGGAAAGCTGGAGAGGGGCTTTTGACAAGGGCATGTAGGAATGGAACAAGGTGGCATTGCTCTAAACTGACAGAGGTAGATTTAGATCAGGTATTAGTAAGAAACTCTTCCCTTTGAGGGTGGTGAGGAACTAGCATGGGTTGCCCAGAGAAGCTGTGGCTGCCCCATCCCTGGCAGTGTTCAAGGCCAGTTTGGATGGGGCTCGGAGCAACCTGGTCTAGTGGAAGGTGTCCCTGCCTGTGGCGGGAGAGTTAGAATGAGACTAGATGGCCTCTAAGGTCCTTTCCAACCCAAGCCATTCTGTGATGCTGTGATCTTTGACAGTGAAATGGCAGCACCTAGTTAAAATTGCTCTGGGCTGCGGTACAGTAGAAACTGGGACAATACCACTGAATTTGAGAGAACTCCTGGCTTGAAGGCACTCAGCAGGTGGAAACTAACCTTCTGCATGCATGGAGCAGGCTGTTTGCTGCAGGGTGGCAGCAGGGAAGGAGGAGGTGAATGAGGACCGCAGCAGTGTGGTCTCACCTGATCCCCTGCCCAACAGCATTAGTTCTCACTGCGGTAGCCAGCATTGGGGAAACAAAATAAAATCTATTAATCTTTTCAGTACTGGTTTCCTACAGTTATTTTGTTTAAGGACAAGGCTTGCTTTGTCGTTTTTAGGAACCAACTATTTTTACTGGCATCAGAGCGCACAAGCGCAGAACGCCGCTGTGCTGGGCCGCCCGCCGGGGGCGGTGCGCGCAGATGCCGTGGTGTTCCAGCAGGAGGCGGTAATGTGTCGGATCCGCTAGTGTTGAAAAGGCGGTACCGCGGTGCTCCGGTAGGAGGCGGTGCGTGCCGGGTCTGGAGGAGGAGGCGGTGTGTGTCGGGTCCTTGAGTGCCGGGTCTGGAGGAGGA
>NDXB01018252.1:20505-32486 GCA_002631895.1 Agapornis roseicollis
GGTTGGATTTTTTTTTTTTTTTTTTTTTTTTGTAAAAATTGATTACTTTTCCTGTTTCTCTTTTTCTGTCCTCCAGATTAAGACTGCATTTGTCCAATGAAAGAAATTCTTTCCTGTTAGGGTGGTGAGGCACTGGAATGAGTTGCCCAAGGAGGTTGTGAGTGCTCCATCCCTGGCAGTGTTCAAGGCCAGGTTGGATGAAGCCTTGGGTGGCATGGTTTAGTGTGAGGTGTCCCTGCTTATGGCAGGGGGGTTGGAACTAGATGCTCTTAAGGTCCTTTCCAATCCTAACTATTCTATGATTCTATGATTCTATGACTTTGCAAGTTCTGTCTCTCACAACTCATGTAGTTTTCTAGATTCAACTTGGAAGTTGCTCTGTCAGACCACTTTAAACTGCTCATCAGGTCTTCAGCTACTTCTACTGCTGTTTGAACAAAATAACTCTTACAAGTGTTCCCTAGCTTTCTCCAGTCAAAATAAGCCAGAAATGCTGAGGCTATTTCAATGTAGTGTCTCTGCCAGCTGGCTTATTCAGACTGAACTACAGTTGAGCCTCATCACACTTGATCCTTGATTGGCGGATTTGCAGGCTTGGTGATTTTGGGTGATACTGTGCAGCTGACATACAGCTAGTAACAATAATGTCTTCAATTGACACAGCTGGAGCAGTAAGCATGCATGTATCCAGTATATTGGTGGATGAGCTAAAATAAGGAAAGTTTGCAATTGTATGTGTCCTTCTTTCATTAATCCTGCAAAATCTGAGGGAATATCACAATTTGAGTGATATCTTTGAATTGTCCAGACTCTTTGGTTGGATAAATGTTTTCTTAATACTTGAATTTCTTGGTAAGCAAGGTATCAGCATCTCAGTCTGGGAGTTCGGAACAGAAGAATCCTGCAGTGAAGGAGGCTGCCTAAGATTTCCTCACAACAACAAAAACTGTGGAGCTTTCATGTACTCAGTCTCTTATTGGCAAGCTAGTGTATGAGCCTGCTGATGGTGAAAACACTATCTTTGCTTTGTCTGTGGAAATATTCAGTTTCTTTGCATAGGCTAAAAAGAAGTACCTTTCCTCAGCCACTGGCAGAAAGCTTGAAAGAGAAAAGGAGACAGAAATCCTGTTAAAATATTTCACCCGCTTCACAGAAAAGATTAAAGAGCACTGGGGAGGGCTTGGTTTAACAAGCTGGACACCAGTCATACTTAGTTTTGCTTAGTTCATGCTTAGTTTTGCTTCTTTCTCTTAATGCCTAATCTGTTCACTGTGGCTTTTTTATTGAAGAATACAATAGTCAGCAGTCTTCAGTGTACAGATTTGGCAGTCAGATCCAGAATTCAGTCTCATTCTGGGACACATCACTTGCTGCTCTGTTACAGTGAATGGACTTGTTTCAGTTTTGTGCCAGAGAAGCTGAACAAAAAATATATATAACCAGCCCTGGAACTCAAGTAGAAGAAATAATAATAATAATAGAAAAAGGAAAAAACAACTACTGCATTAACTTGAAATATTCAAGGGTCTAGTAAAGTCAAAATACAAACTGAATCGTTTAAAATTGCCTTCTATGTCAGATTTATGTATCACAGACAGAAGCTCAGTTCTGTTTGTCCAGTTCAGCCTGCCCTTTTAGGGCACTGTCTTTGACTTCTATGCCTTTTTTGATTTTCTAGTTTGTGATTCTTTTATACTCTTCATTTATCTCAAGAGTTGGCTTCCTGATCCTGAAGGACTATACTAAGGAAGGGCTGGCTGCAGCCTTGCTGGTGAACCTCCATGTCCACGCACAACCCGCTGAGGACACTCACGTGTATTCCTGGCACCATCTGGTGGGTGGTCTTGCTCATACACTCAGAAAAGCAAGACATCCCAATTTGGACAGTTCAGAGTGTTTCACACAACTCTGCAGCGTTTCAGAAAGTTGATAAAGGGCATTTAACAACCAGATTGTGTTCAAAAGGTATGTGATATATAGGATTGATCATTTTTTTTATATATAAATTTCACCACAAACCTAGATTGCCATATAAAAATATGTGAAATATGTGCGGTTTTGTCTCTTCACCACTACCAGGTATAGGTGAAAAGAGATATGGCATATGTGTTCTTTTACTTCCTTAGGGTGGTTATGAAGTGTAGTCAGACAAGATGAATTTGTCAGGCAAAACATTGTGGTTCTCCAGTTAAATACAAGCTCCAGAAATTTCTTCCAGGCATTGGTGAGTTTACAAGGCAGGTACAAAAATAAAAAAATCTCTGGACAACCTGTGCCAGCCACTCACCACCCCCACAGGCAAGAATTTCTCCCTAATGTCTCATCTAATGGTCCCCAGAGGCAGGCCCAAGAGGAGAAAAGGACGTGCGTGCATCATAGAACCTTCAGAAAGGTTCCCACACAAAAATCATAGAATAGTTAGGGTTGGAAAGGACATTAAGAGCATCTAGTTCCAACCCCCCTGCCATGAGTAGGAACACCTCACACTAAACCATGACACCCAAGGCTTTGTCAAACCTGGAATTAAAGAATGTCAGGGATAGAGCACTCACAACTTCCTTTGGCAGCACATTCCAGTACCTCATCACCCTAACAGGAAAATTTTTTCCTTATACCCAATCAAACTTGCCCTGTTTAAGTTTTAAACCGTTAACCCTTGTCCTGTCACTACAGTCCCTAAAGAAAAGTCCCTCCCGAGCATCCCTATGGGCCCCAATCAGATACTGGAAGGTAGACATGAGGTCACAAGGCAGCCTTATACTTAGCACTAGCCAGGCTGGAAGCGTTAGTCTGAAGCAGGACATGCTGCTCAAGCAAAGGGTTGCAAATCTTTTGGAGGTGAACAATAGCTCTTCAGTTCCTCATGGATTTGCTTTTACTGCCTCGTCCTCATTTTGAGAAATGCCGGGGTTGTTTCCCTTGGGAGAACGTCCTGAGACACAAGAGCCAAAGAAGAACAGGAGTGCATCAGAGAGGAAGTCCATATGCCTTGGTCTCTAAAGAGGCCAAGCATCAAGGCCTAAAGGAGAGCCTATGAGCAGAGCAGGGCTACTTCTGCCAGGGTACTGGGGGTACTCAAAGGCCTCAGTAGCTGGGACCCATCTCTGCTGGGACCCCCACCCCACTTCCTCCTGCCAAATGCCCAGGGGCCATGTCTCAGCTCAGCCTGGGGCCTTCTGTCCCCGACTGAGCTGTGGCTGTGTTGTAGCTCAGCCTCTCCCTGTCTCCCCGATGGCTCTGGCACCTGCACTGCAGAGCCTGTTCACTGCAGTGCAACTGCTGCCCTCCTGCCTGGACCCCTTAGACCTAGGGCTCCACTTGTCATGCAGACTTGTAGGCATTGCACAGCATAACCCATTCCAAGCTTAGTCTAGTGCAGTGCGCTCCATTCCGTTCCGTTCCGTTCTATGACTCGCGTTCCATTCCCTTCCATTCCATGCCAATCCTTTCCCTCCCAGCCCATGCTATTCCCAATACCCACCCCGAGCTGAATAACACTGGTGGCACTGCTATTCCCCTGCAATGCCAGGGTTTTTCTGCTCCAAACCCACTTTCAAGTACAAGCAACACAAAGCTTGCAAGTGGAAAAAAGATTTTATTTTAGGATTCCATTTGGTTTTAGACTGGTTTCTTATCTTTTAGCATACATTCTCTTTGTTTTAGGGAATTTTCCATAACGTCATGGGGTTTTGTTCAGGGTTGGTTTCAGAGCCAATGCTCACGAGCATGAGCTGTGCACCAGCCAGAAGCCCCGGGTCTATGGAGCCAAGGGAAGAGCAGAAGTGGCTCCACCTACGAGCTTGCAGTGGAGCCGGAGAGCCGCAGGAGCGAGAGCAGCGGGCAAGAAGCAAGGCCAAAGGGGAGCCCTGCTAAGGGGCTGCGCTCAATGCTACAGAGGACAAGCAGCAAGCTCCAGGGGCTAGCCCAGGAGTGGCGCAAGCTTCCTCCCCCCACATGGGGGCATGAGGGGCCACCTGCATGGAGCAGGAGCAGCAGCCTTTGGGCCAGAAGAGCCCAAAGGAGCCCTGTCAAGGGGCTGGCTCACTGCTGCAGCAGAAGGCAAAAACCTGCGGGGACAGTGGCAGGCCCTCCATGGGGGAAAAAAGCCCTCCCCCCCCCCAGCTGCAGGACACGAGGGGCCACCTTCATGGTGCATGAGCAGCAGGAAGTAGCGCAGCCAGAAGGGAGCAGAGGAGCTCTGACAAGTGCTCCTGCTCCATGCTCAGAGGAAGGCAAAAATCCCCCGGGACCAGTGCCAATGTGGCCCGGGGGAAAATTCCTTCCTGACCCCAGCACTGGCGATCGGCTATCCCTGAGCATGGGAGCAGGACCTGCTCCTGGTCCACAGGCTGCTCACGCCTCCCTGCAGATGCCCAAGCCCTACTCTGCCTCAATCTGGAGCCACCTCAGGGGCTGCCAAGAGTGGCCAAAGGCCCCTGGTCTCATCCAGCCTGGGGCAAACAGTCCAACCTTCCTACACGTGGCAGGGCATCAAGAGGCTTCTCCAAAGCGCTGGCATCTCTGCAAGCATCTCTGTATCTTGCTGCTTATGGCTGCTGCCCCTGGCTCCGGGGGGGGATGAGAATGGTGAGCTCTGCAGTGCTCCTCCAAATGGCTGTGGGAGGCAGTATCAAATGCCTTACTGAAATCAAGAAAAACCACATCTACTGCTCTACCATCATCCAACCACTTAGTTACGTTCTCATAGAAGGTTATAAGGTTGGTCAAACATGACTTCCCCTTGGTAAAACCATGTTGGCTGCTGTTCATGACCCCCTCATCCTTGATATGTCTAGAGATGGTGTCAAGAATAAGTTGCTCCATCACCTTTTCAGGGATGGAGGTAAGGCTGACCAGTCTATAATTACCCAGGTCCTCCTTATTGCCCTTCTTATAGACTGGCTTGACATTTGCCATCCTCCAACCCTCAGGCACCTCTTGCGTTTCCCATGATTTACCAAGGATGATGGAGAGCGTCCTAGCAATGACCTCCACCATCTCCCTCAGCACCCATGGGTGTATTCCATCCACACCCATTGACTTATAGATGTTCAGATTGCTTAACTGATCCCTAACCCAATCCTCATGTACCAAAGCAAACTCCTCCTTTGTCCTGACTCCTTCTGGGGCTCTAGGAATCTGGGGCCCCCGGGGAGAATCCGCAGGAGTAAAGACAGAGGCAAAGAAGGCATTCAGCACCTCTGCCTTCTTTATATCCTTTGTCTCCAGGGCACCCACCTTGTTCAGCAGTGGGCCTATATTGCCTCTCGTGCTTGTTTTACCCACTGTGTATTTGCAGAAGCCTTTTCTATTATCCTTAACCCAATTTGCAAGAACAAGTTCCAAGGAAGTCTTAGCTGTCCTAATTGCCTCCCTATGTCCTCTAACAACTGTCCTATATTCCTCCCAAGTGGCCAGCCCCTCCTTCCGTAATCCATAGATTCTCTTTTTCCACCTGAGTTTGCCCAGCAGTTCCTTGTTTAACTATACCAGTCTCCTGGCTCCCTTACTTGATTTTCTACCCATTGGGACACTGATCCTGAGCTTGGAAGAAGTGGTCCTTGAATGCTGACCAACTATCTTGAGCCCCTTTACTACCTAGTACCCTTTCCCATGAGGCTTCCCTTAGCAATTGATTGAAAAGGCCAAAGTTGTCCCTTTGGAAATCCAGAATTGTGGCTGGATATATACCAACTTCTTGTTAGATATGTATCCATACATAAGTCAAACACGGCAATTCCTTGCTAGCTGAATAAGGCAAAATGGTTTGACTGTTCATTGGAACCATAGCTAGAGCTAACTGGAAATGCAATTCCAACTCAGTGGAAAATTTTAATTTCAAAATAAATAAATTTGAAAAAAACCCAACCAAACTCATTAACTTTTCTGAAAAAAGAACATATAAATTACGTTTAAAATATGTAAAAAGAATATGTTATTTTCACCTTTTGAAAATGTTTTCTGAATTCATCAAGCTGCAAAAACCTGGGCAGCTTACAAAGTCTAAATGTGACCAGAGCTGGAGAGTCTTGTGAATGTGCCATCTGAGACAGCATACTTGGCAGGCTGCTCCAAACTGGAAAATACATGCACTGTGGGTTCACATCAGGCTAGCTGACAAGGTGTTTTCTTGAAGAAAATTTCAATTTAGCAGAGATTTAACTTGTTAGAAAGTCATTCAAATGGAAAGTTTTAAACCAGTATCAGTCAGAACCAATTTCTTCTTTGTAAAAGAGCTCAAAAAACTCTTTCTTACGTTCTTGTGGTTTTCAACTTCTGAGGATTTACATATAATACTAAAAATACTGAATTTTACTTAGCTGTTCCCTTCACTGCATGTACATTTAGTTCATATTTAATGCACAACAACCATAACAACTTCAGTAATTATTTCTAAGTCAAAGTGACAGTAATTGCTTCAGTTAAATAACCTAAAGCAAGTAAGATAGCTTCAAAGATCATGGGACACCTTATTAACCTGATTCTGTTGACTGTTCCTCCATTCTGTTTTTCACTGCTGTTACAGCTTTTTCTATCACATTCCTTCTCATTTGCTCCAGGTTTTTTTCTTTTGTTTTTTCCAGGTGGGGTTGAATGAATTTCGCCATATCAAGAACCTGAGTGTCCTTCTGGGTAACTCCTCATTACCTCCCCAGACGTGACGTGCTGTGGTATGGAAATACCTCTTTGGCTAGCTTGTGTCAGGTGTCCTGTCCCTGCTTCCCCCCAGCCTCCCCTCCTCTCTGGCAGAGCATGAGACTCAGAAAGTCCTTTATCAGAATAAACATTACTTAACGACAACTAAAAACACTGGTGTTATCAGCTATGTTCCCAGGGAGAGTCAAAACACAGAACTGCATCAGCTACTAAGAAGGAGAAAAATTGACTGCTACTGCTAAACCTAGGACAGTATCCACCCCTTGTTCTATACCATTCNAAAACACTGGTCAGCTATGTTCCCAGGGAGAGTCAAAACACAGAACTGCATCAGCTACTAAGAAGGAGAAAAATTGACTGCTACTGCTAAACCTAGGACAGTATCCACCCCTTGTTCTATACCATTCACATCATGCTCAGATCCCACATTTTCAATATATCATCACTCTTACATATATATATACATATATATATATATATACATCCACATACACACACAGACAGGGAGGAAAAGATAATTTCTTAGTTCATGGACCAATCCCTATAATGCAACTACCCCAGCTTCAAGCACAGAAGCTATACCACCCCCAGTGACAAGTACAGCTGCTACTCAAACCACAGTGATAATCACTGGAGCTAAACCAGAGGACCGATTCATACCAATATTGGTTGCCCCTGTACGCAAAAGAAAAAGCAAAAGAGAGGCAAGAAGGGTGAAGCAAGATGAACAAACAATGTACTCACCACCTACTACTACTAAACCACCTACTACTGCTAAACCACCTACTACTGCTAAACCCAGGACAACAAAGCAGGTAGGAAAACTATTCCTGGTTGAAAAATACTTAGGGGATTTCATTAAGTAGCAGCTTTTTACCTGTCATGTCACCCCAAAAGCCTTGTTTGATACTGCAAGCTCTTCAGTGTCAGAGGACTCCTATTCTGGGCACTTCTCAGCAGCAAAAGAAAGTAGCATGGGTTTCTAAGGAACTCCCAGTACCCCATGTCTTTCTGTCTGCTGCTAGAGCTGGTTCATTATGTTCAATACACAGGTGAAATAGCCTTCAAATGTTCCCCAGCTTGAAGTTTCTGCCTAGGTAACAGTGTATACCAGAAAGTACTCAAAACAAGATGATGAAAGTTGCTTCTAAATATGGGTTTTACAATATATAACACCACCAGCAGAGGCTGTATGTCTCCCTCCTCAAATCCCAAATGTAAACCAGATGAAAAAACAATTGTCTGATGGCTAAATACTATGCAAAATTCCTGTGCAAATGCCAACAATATAGCTCTCTTCTCATTAGATTTGGCTGAAAATTCTTTCAAACTAAATGGAACCACATTCCGAAACTCAGGCAAAACCTCCCCTGAGTTAAAAATATTCAGTTAATTTCTTTCTTGTTTTTCTTCATTTCTTTGTCTTTTTATTTCAGCCCAGTTTTTAAAAATAAGCAGCTAAATATACCTGATAGCAACCATTTCTGATCCAGTAGGACCTGGAAACTTTTAAGAATAGACATTGGTGTGATGACACCAGTCTGTGGTTGTTAGTTTATGAATTGAGAAGTTTGAATTTGTTTCTAGAAGCACTCGAGCTTTTGGCTCCTTCTCAATATATGCCTTTGGAGCAATATGTAGACTATATTGACACATAACGTGATCCCATTTTCATGTTATCTCTACTGAGCCATCTGCCTCAGCTGGTTATATGGCAAAGAAGACATTTATGTTACTGTTGATTTGTGTGCCATGCAGCTCTCACAAGCTTAAAACTTGCAAGATGACTGAAAATAAGCTCAAATCCTTTGACATAGACAGCTTGATCATGTACATAAATGTTTATCACAAGAAATGTCTCCTAATTCTGTTGTGACTACATAATGAGTCTTATTTCTAAACCCAGGGAGGCTTCATCTTCATGTTGTTTGATTAGTACTTGAGAAGACTTCAACAGTCAATTTTCTCTGTTTCATATGGATTTTTAGGTATTGCCAGTTTCCACTCAAATTTGCCATGATGAGTCCTCTTTCTGTGAAAAATAGTCTGTGAAAAAGCATCACTGTTTGAATACTGTAGTGTTTAAAATCTAGAGACAAAAGGCAGATTTCTGAAGCGTTGGTTGGCGCCTCCACTTCCTGCCACCTGGAAGAAGGACAGAGGATAATAACAATCAAGAGATGCATCTGCCTATCTCCAAGCTGATCCTGGAAGACAGGTAGAAAATATACATACTCCTAGGGTTCCTGAACTTTTACTTGATAGTGATTTCAAAAAGTTTCAGAAAAGTAATACTGCTTGTGGATTTGGGAATTCTGAGAACACAGCCTATTGTAGTTAATTAAACACTGTCAGGGAGTCACTTGAACAATTTATCTATATTTGAACTACCAGAATAGTCTCTGTCTAGGCTCTGGGTCAAGGTAACAAGCAATTCCCAGACAGCTGGTGGTGGATATCGGCCATGGGTAATTCCCAGCAGCGATTTTCATGTATCCGGACTTGTTTAGAGACTAAAAGCATTTAGCAGTATGGAGACAAATAGACTCTGCCAGTTGGGCATATGACTACAGAAAGGGCCCTGGCTGTCTTCTTTATCAATATTGATACTGAAAAATGTATCTTGTGTTTGCTACAGCTGCCTGAATTCACACTTCAGACAGTATCAATTTGAAAGAGAAAATATATTCACTCTTGAAAAGACAGAGTTAAAATTTTGGTTGGCAAATTAGAAACAGCTACGAAAATCAATGTAATAATGTATGTGCACTGTTAGGTTTAAGTTCAGAATCAAAAAAGGAAGTTTTCTCTTTTAGCTGATTTTGTGGTTTACCCCTTTCTATAATCTTAGTGCATAGGCATTGCTTGTCATGTTCTCTTCAGATTAAATTACCCTTCTTGCCTTTTGCACCATTCCAAAGACTGTTCCAGAACTTTAAAAATCATGTCATATGAGAAATACTGGTGTCACTGTATCTTATAACAAAGTCAACATCACTGTTTTGCATTTTAGTCTTCCTTGACAGGAAAGCTAAATGACATATTAAATTAACACAGATGACAGACTTAGTAGTTACTGCTGTTAAAGCTGTGCTGGAGACTGATTGAAGCAGCATAGTTTATTTCCTAAACGGCTGTTGTAAACTGTCTTGCAATCTCTATGTCCTATTGCAGTAACCTCCTTTTTCACCTCTTTGTCTAGGAACAGGGATGAAAATCCCAGTTGATCCAGTCCCACCTGCAGGTTGCCTGGTTTCCCCCCCAGGATCTGTCAGTTAGCTGACAGGACTCGGCATGTTGGAAAGGTTTTGACTTTGTACCAATGAAGCAGGCTAAATAGGTGTCACCTTACATCTCTTTATTTTGTGTGTGATGAGAATATGAATGTTATAGTCAGATTAATCACCTCCACTAGCCTGAGATGATAGAAGCTTCTTTTCTTCACTACTACTGAGTTAGATTTTTATAATCTCTCATGTTTTCTTTTTGAGATAAGAGTGAGTCAGAGGAGAATATGGAAATATATTTGAATTTTCTGGTAGTAAAATAAAATAAAATAGGTAGAAACAGGCTAGATGTCCTGAAACTAGCTTATTCAGTCCTGTTGAAGTCCATAGTCTATATGACTATAAAGTTAGAATGACATATTCATAGCTATGTATGTGAAGATTTGCGTGTGGGGTGTATAGTGTACTTTCAATGTCTGAACTTTTGTGATACAAAACTAGTCATGGTTATACATACACATCCTCTTCTATATTCAGAGCTAGGTTCTGCACATCAGAGCAGTCACTGTCCAGTGTACTTTAGTCAACAGAGGACAATAAAGAGTGTCACTCCTTCCCTTGCAGAAAGAATCCATATCAGATGCAGATCTGATGAAAAAGTGGTTTCTTTTTCCCCTGGCAACTTTCAGCCTGAATTGTATGGCTGGTGTCTATATTAGAATTTCTATTAAACTTCCATATTTGCTTTTGCTGCTTTTGAATTCTGTGCTAAGTTCTCTGTTAAGGGAAGACATAAAATACATGATGAGAGGAAACTTTCAGACTGCCTCCTCTGAGGGCCAAGTGTTTGTCAGGCCATGTGTAATGACTATCAGAACATCCCATTTTAAGTCCTACAGGATCTGCAATGTATATGTGAGTGCATGTACATCTGAGTGCACATGTGAGAAGGGATCTTTGCCTCTAACCCCAGTGCAATGTATCATCTCACTGAATGCATCTGCAGGATACTGAGGAGTCTGTTTCCTTCCTCTCTATTCAGAGTGTGTCCTACACAAAAGGAAATCATGGAGAAATATCTACTGCTTTATCCAGAATGCAGTCTCTGGTGATCTTTCTGGCAAAAGCATGTTGCACAGGATTTTATCCAGTGCAAGTGAGTCCTGCTGAATCTCCTGCTCACTCCTCTTATACAGTTAGGCTTACATGGGATCTGGAGTAAAATCACTGCCAGAAAGGTGGGTGGTCCCATCTATTTTTGACATGAAAAGGAGTCATAGGTTATATGGGCATCAGAGGGTCTCTTTTGCATTAAAAAAGACCCACCATAGTTAAATCTTAAGTCCAGAACTGATGCTGTCAGTTTTTGGAAGTTTAGCATCTTAAAATAAGTTATTGCTACAGTATATCCATGATTTGATTTCAGTAAATCCAGTATCTCCAGTAAATATTAGTTTAAACCTCAGACCTTCAACCCACAAGTTTTGTGCATCTATGATGAGACTATTAAAGGCACCAAAACTAACATGGACAAAAGCCATCTTAGCTGGTTTGTATCAACAAAAATACTACCATATGCTTCCAACAATCCCCCAAACTATTCCAGCCGCTGATGTAAAGGCCTCTTATGTTAAGGAAACAAGGCTGCAAAGTGGTTCTGAGAGCAGGATGAGCAAGAACTGCTCCAAATTGGATCAGTAATCCCATCTGAGGTTTGCTTTGACTACCCTTCCCAAGCACAATTCCACTCAAAAGCCTGATATTTTCTGTATCAAACTTCTAAGTTGTGTAGTTCTTACAAGCATTTAATTTGCATAAGCATCAGCCAGACTTTCCACACCTTAATTGAAAATACAGCAAAATCTAGAAAGAAAAGTTGCTCTTCATTTAAAAGTGAAAGTAAGAGCATCGCTGCTCCAGAATGTGGGCTAAGAAAGTGTTGCCATGGGATGTCCCATGTTTTACAGAGGAACTTCTGCTAAAGAAAATGCAGTAAATCCTGTAAACTGGAAAAAAAAAAAAAAAAAAAAAAAAAAAAAAAAAAAAAAAAAAAAAAAAAAAAAAAAAAAAAAAAAAAAAAAAACAAAACAAAAACCC
>NDXB01018252.1:32599-57592 GCA_002631895.1 Agapornis roseicollis
AAAAAAAAAAAAAAAAAAAAAAAAAAAAAAAAAAAAAAATAAAAAAAAAAAAAAAAAAAAAAAAAAAAAAAAGAAAAGTTATAAGAAAAAAGAAGTTTTTTAGAACTTATAAGAAAAAATAAAAAAGTTCTAAAAGTTATAAAAAGTTATATAAAAAAAGAAGTTATAAGAAGTCAGGTAGAAACCTTAGGGAACACTGAGAAAAGAGAGTTTTATTAATAAATGGGTTTAGGAACTTGGCAGTTGAACCACAAAATTGTAAGACAGGAAAAATATTCTTTTAAAAACATAAATATTTTATTATAATCAAACTGATTTTTTTTCCCAGTTTTACCTTTGCTGGAAACATCAGGTGATACCTGAAATAAACGACATTAAATTTTCATTTTGTTAATTATATAGCGAAAAAAAAATATGGTGGCATGCTGAGAGCAATTCCGAGTAACTTGTTTTCCTTCCTGATGGAATTTGTGAACACATTGAAGCACAGTCTGCTTCATTCTTGTCATTTATAAACCAGGTTTTCGCTATATTCACCTCAAACAACCGGTAGATGGCAGAATCGGTCTATTTATTGCTAGGCTGAGCACAGGCACTGCTACTCATTTAGGAGAATTCTAACCGTTCGCAAAAACACTGTTTGGGCTATGGTCCGCTGTGTGGGTCTTGCTGACTGTCTGTTTTCACTTGTATTGCAGTTATTATCTTTTCTATTGTTTTATTGAAAGCTAAAATACTGACATGCATGCTAGGGTTTGGGTTTGGGCGTTGTTTGCTGTCCGTTTCTTCAGTTTCAACATTAAGTACATCAGTATAAGAAGGACTTAAAGGGGGGGGGGGGGGGGGGGGGGGGGGAAATTGCTGCGATTTGTTCTGTTTTCCACACCCCTATTCATGCAAGCAAGCAAGAGAAGGTGACCTGCGGGTATGAATGAACAGTCAGGTGGGAGAGNGGGGAGGAGGAGGAAATACTGCTGGCCTTTTTCAGCCTTATATGAAAATCTATAAGAAAATCACATTTTACCTGGCTTCCAGCTTGATCTGTAGCTACAACTCTTGTTGACATACATTGCATAGGTTTGTACCATGCTCAGAAACCCATCTCTGGAAGCTGCCCTGGTAACAAGGATCCTGCTTCAGAAAGAAAAAAATACTGATTTTTTTTGAGGGCCTGGTTTTGTTCTCCTGCAATGGGGTAAAACCAAAACTGTCAAGATCAATTAAAAAATGAGGAAGCAGGAAAGTAATCCTGCCTTATTGCTGTCAGCCTTGGGGGTGAAGTATAGCCTGTGAGGTAGAAAGTTCAAACAAAAGCTCCTGTTCTGTCTGGCACATATTTGCCCTTCAGTTACGTTGGGCTGCGTTGATCCCATTTTGTCTTGTTCCTCCATGGGAAATTCCAGCCTGTCTGTAAGAAGCAACACCAGCCAAAATACTAAAATTGGTGTAGGCCTGATATTAGCACTTTGGGATTTGAAACTCTCAAGTGGTGCTCACTATACCACTGACTGAGGCTGATCTATGAAAAGATTAACAGTGAGGAACTAAGGAGAGAAAAGTCCCCTCTGTCTCCTCTCTCTACTTTGTTCATGTCTGAGATTACCACCTAAACACCAGTGTTTACCACCTAAACATTGTTTCATTTTCTTGTTCCAAGGGGCAACAGCTGGGCTTTTACCTTGTGATCTCGGAAATTCTGCCTTAGAAGTACAGTGTGCCATATCATTTAAACTTAGCAGACTGAAGGGGCAGGTTTATTTATTTATTTGAGAGGGAAAAGCTAACACTAAAATATAGAATATTTTATTGGAGCTTTTTTATAGGAGCTCTCATTTTGGTGCTGTTTAAGTTTTGGGGGTTTTTTATGTTTAACCTTCTAGTCTTGATGAGGTGCCAAGTACATAGAGATTAAAGCCATGAGCTGGGTTGCAAATCAATGCTATTCCCTTAGAACTGGTAAGCATTAAGTTAACGTTTATTTAAATTTAATGAGCGAAAATTACAATATGCAGTACAGTAAAGCCATGAAAATACAGAAGACCAGATTATAATCTCATTAAATAAGAAGAAACTGCTGCTATTCCAATATTAAATGAGACTGGAATCTGGCCCTAATTTCTATTATGGGTTGAGGGCTAGATCCATCAGAGACCTGTTGTGTTGTAAGGCTAAATATCTGAGCATTTAACCAGGACTATAGCAATATAATATAAATAAAATCAGAAGCTATCTTCCTATAGAATTTGAATAGACTCTGATGATTCCCAGTGGGCTCAAAACTTAACGACACCATGCACAGTAGGTGCATGACTATTTGGGTAGGGTATTTAAAATTCCAGCAAGCAGGAGCATCCTGAAAGCTGCATGGCGATGTCTCTGCTCTCTTGGAAATCCCAGCCATTTCTTACACCTTTTCCTGTAAAGTATGATATGATGTAGTCAGACCGCTTTTTTATTTTATATAATAGCTCAGTGTTTACAGTGGCTGTTGCCTAAAGCAAAATATAAAAATTATACAGGCAGCAGGAAGGACACAGGGATTTCCCATCATCTTCTTTTGGTTTCTCCTCTGTTGTCCTTTTTTATTGCATTAGTCAGTATTTCTTTTCTGTGCAGTAAAATGGTTTTTCCAAGAGCTGTAAATATCAGCTCTATCAACCATCACAATTCCCACTTTACCTGAAAAAGGACTTGTCCTGGGGTCTGGGAAATTAGAATTCAAATTCTCTTACATCTGCAGATGTACTTATACAACACTGTGAGCATACATAACATTCTTATATAAAACAAGATTATGCTATTAAGAAGAAATTAGCAAAGACAAGAACATCTGTTGGAGCTTGATGATTTGCTTGATAAGTTCCTGGGTGGGTACCAAGCCAAGGCCAACAGGAGACCTGGAGTCTAGAATGCATTCCCACTTCTGCATTAATAAATGAAACAAGCTGTGAAATGCTCCTAGTCAGCTAGGTGGACAGTTAAGTTGTTAAAACAATTTTTACCACAGGTGTGGCTTGGGCAGACTACTGGTGCCCAGAAATACCCCTACCCATAGCTCAGGAATGTGAAAATCTGAAGGGCCATTCCCAACATGCAGTTTTCCTACCTCCACAGGGCTTTGGATGCTAGAAAGTTTATGAGCTTCAACATGAGGTATAGGCTACTCTGTGTTGGTCTGCCACAGCATCTGGAAATGTTCCTGGGTGTGTTGAATTCCCTAGCCTAGAGCAAAACATATTTCCTAGCTCTCAGTCAGGCCAGACCATGAGGTGGGTCAGGGGCCTCTTGGAGCTGTTAGGTCTGCAGTTGTCCTGGGGGTGCACAGCTTTAGGCTGCCAGGCAGTGACATTTCATGAGGCTGTGTCTGTGGTGCCCCCACATCACCACAATTAGCAGCTGAGTAGGAATTTTAAGTGCTGTGATTTTTGATTGAATGGCCTAGTGTTGACTTGCCTCCAGGTTCATGGGTTTAGGTCTTTTATTGGGCTGGCACACAGCATTTAGAACTCACATTTGGCCATAGGACTCAGGCCATGGCTGCAAAGTCTCAGCCCTGGTTTTCCAACAAAATGTCTCCATCTTTTCTTCTCCTTCTGCTTCCCTTGAGAGGAAAGGATGGAAATAAAAACAGGGGCTCAGAAAGCATGGTTACCCAGCCACGGGGGATGAAGTTCGCTTTTCCTCCGTTCATTGTCAGCAGATGGGAACGGGAAGCTGGGGGTGGGGGCATATTGCCGAGGGTCTGCTTTGATGTTTGCATGTTTGTTTGCTTTCTGCTTCCTGAACCCCTGCCCGAGGGGCTGGGACTGTCAGTTGTGGAAGAAACACAACAGGATGGCCATCAGCAGCCCGCAGAGAAGACAACAGCAGATGTTGACAATAGGAGGGGGTACATCAGCTTAAGCCAAATCAGGGAAAACCTGAAAGGATGAGATTGTGGAGTGAAACAGGAAGATAGGGAGCTGTGGTGAGGTAGTGGGTGGCTGTGATGGGACAGCAATGACAATTCAAATGAGGAAGACATAGGTGGAGACATTTGGGAAGCTGTGCAGCAGAGCCTGCCATGAATTTGTCTGAAAGTTATTCATTTTCAATCCTGTCAAAGGTCATGTTCATCTGCTTAATATATGAAGATATCATGTGCTAACAGGATATGGCTCTACAAGCTTTCAGTCAGCACAAGGCCAATGTGTGCTAAGTAGCATGTCCTTGAGGCCACACATGTCTATATGGTGGGCTTCACATGGGAGCCAGCTAACTTGAGCCATACTTCAGGCAAGCCAGAAGCCATGACAACTTGTTAGGATCTCTGCAATATGGCATGGGTCAGACCTGCAGGTCCTGAAATCTTTTCAGAACTTTGCAGGTTTTTTAACCTGTTTACATATATGGTTTCTCATGGCTGAGAAACAGGAATGACCAAGATAATCTCTCATTAACAGGTAAGAAAGTAGCTCCCAAATATTCAGGTTATTTACAGATCCACTGTGATACCACACAGAGTAAAAGAGAAGGCAAATTGGCTTCAGAATTACTCAGTCAGAATTGCCATCAAGTGGTTAATCTTGAAAATGGTTGACTAGGTCAAACAGACAGGATGGAAAGCCACAGAATGTCAGTCTGTATCTTACAGTAGCAATGGAACACCCTGCTTTTAATTAGTCATTTATGATTTGCCAATAGACAACTGAATGCAGTGACCCTACTTATGTCCTGGCAATGACTTACTGGAAATACAGGATCCTTATTGTGGGTCAGCTCCAGAGTGAGTTATAAATAATTAGAGCTTTAACTGTGGGTTTCTATTAATAGAGATATTTTTTCTCCATAAATGATACATGTTGTCACCTTGGTCATTTGTATCTTTGTTACTCAACTGAAATATACAGCACTGTAAGGTACAGGTAGATAATACACAAAGTAGTAAGAAAACATGCAGTGCAGTGTAAAAGCACTGATGTGTAAAAAATTATACTGAAGTGTTTCCTGCCAGGAACACTCTCCTGAGAAAATTCAGGGAGATATACATGCAAACAAACAACACTGATCCAGCCGCCATGTAATTGCCCTTTCTACTATCAGTGATTCTGTCTCAACTGCTGTCAGAAGTGATGAACAGTGTGTCTTTGGAGAGACATCTAAGGCTTAAAGGAGCAAGTCCCAGTTTTGATTCCACCAGAAAAAGGGAAGATGGAATTTTTCTGTCAGAAATTCAAGGAAAGGCATATTGCATGTCTGATACCTGAGCTACAGAAAGTACATGACCAAGTTCCTCTAGACGCTTCCTCTAAGCAAGAAGACTTAAATTACCTAAGTGGAAACCAGGAAAATGATGAAAGAAAAAGAACGCCAGGGGGCACTATTTCGTTTTGTTAAAGAGATGGTTGCAAAGTCATGCTAATACAGGAGTCATTTGGGATACTCATTCTCTTTCCTTTTTCGGTGTCTTCAGGTTTCTTAGAGAAAGCATGTCTACTTTAAGAGAGAAATTACTTTAAATGGCTATTTTGCCCTGCATGCAATTCAGCATTGCAGTAATTAGTGATGTGTACAATTAATCATTTAGACCAATCCTTCGATACTTGTCAAGAAAAACACTGGTGAGCAACTGGATCTTTGAGCTCAAATGTCTCTCACGTTCAAGTCTCAGAGCCCTTAACTGGCACCTGAAGTTTCAGGCTGTTTATGACACTTCTCAGACATTTGAAAAATTAATAGTTTCTATTTACAGCTCACTATGAAATTATTAGATGTAAGGTTATTAATAAGATGATGGACTAGGCAATGAGATTGCGAACATCATATATGCACATGCTCAGATGCTGGAGCTATGCATTCATGACAGTATTTCTGATTATTCTGTTTTTATATGTCAATCAGGAAAACAGGCCTTAAGAGGAGCTCTGGATACCATATGTTGATGCCGGATGTGGAACACTTACTGTGATTTCTATTGTTCTGGTTAATTCAGAGTGCAAAACGACAATCTGTAGAATGGTATGATTAGGGCAAGGGAACAGCAATTTTGGGGGGGATTTAGCCCTAAATTTAGGGCTTTAGGAATTTCACTTCCACTTTATTATTGGTCATAAGGCCATTTAGCATGATAACAAGCTCAAAACACACATATGTCTGTGGTCAGCAGTGTATTTCGTTCATTATATAGTGATTATAGGACCAGGGTCATTGAGCACAGAAAAGAACATATTTACAAAGTATCAACAACTATGTTTTGTATACATGAGGCAGGCAAATTAGGTGCAACCTAAACTAAATAAGCTACTTGAAGTACATCAAAATTAATTTATTAACCACTAACCGCAGCTCTGCATATTATAGTTTTAAACAGTTGAGAAATATTGACATTTCTAGCATCAGGACTGGAGGTGAACCAGACAACATTTACATCTACAAAATGAGTAATTGCATACACAAACAAGGTTTGTGGATTGCAATTATCCATTTTGCACGGTCAGCTAACATGAATGCACAGATCCAGCTTGAGGCCACAAGACTGATGTCTCCACAGGCTGATGGAAAATTAGAGATATGAACAAGTCTGAATGAACAAGCACCAATGCAGTTCACCCTATAAAACTCAAATCAGTCCAAATGGGAAAAGAGATGGTGGGAAAAGATAAAGCTTACTGGTTTTGCTTTAAATAAGCATTTCACAAGAAAATGAAATTTGAGTCCCAAACCTCCTGTGCTTCTTGTGTTTGGCCAAAGTTAAAATAAAAGCAACTGAGCAGAAGGGGAAAAAAAACTCTTGTTTTTCAGAATAACTGGACTGAACAGACTCTGATTTTCATCTTAGGCTGTTAAAAAATGTCACACTGAGTCTCTTCAGTCAAGTCTTCCAGGAGAAGGACCGATGTATTGACTGCTTTTCTGACTTTAGCTTTCAAAGTTTTTGTTCACCTCTTGTCACCACACTGCACTGAGTTTTGCATGTGACTGGACATCCTAGCAGCATGGATGCTGTATTGCAGGTGTGTCCTTAAATTGGAACACATGTCTTAATTAACCATCTGGACCCTAGTCTTGTTTTCCAGTCTGTCCACAGAAGTCTGTCTGTCTGTCTGCATAATTTGTTGACCTACAAGTGTAAATTAATACTGTGGGCATCTTTAATAGCTTCCCTTTGCCTGTATTGTGACCTACCAGAATGTTTGAAGAAGCATTATATTTTCTGTCTACACAGACAATAAGGAGGCCTTGCAGTTATATTGTCTCATCTGTGGTTATTCAGCTTCAGAAAATCCCCTTTTCCATGCATGATACAGTTTGTACTCAATTTACCGCATTCCAATTAACTACCTCTCAGTATTAGTTTTCATGTGGTCCATTGCTTTTACCTGTGATGGGGTTATTTTGCATGTACAGCCAAGTGGTTAGCCAAAATTCAGGATCTTACAGGCTTAGGAAAAAGAATCATAATGTTTATGTGCTAACAAGTCATGCATAATCTTATTTCCCTAAACACAGACAAAATGAAAAGCAGGTAGCTAGTTTTTCTCAAGATATGTAAGTCACATCAAGAGCTTTTCCAGAAGTCCTGAAGACTTTCTCTGCTTCCCGTCACTGACACTTTTGATCCCTTTGCCACTGAACTGGGGCTCTGCAACTGAAAGGCCGAACATGGTCTTTCAGATATGCAGTCCATTAAACCTTGATTCTGACCTGACCTGTTTGCACTGAGTTTTCCCAGGATCTGTCAGGGTCTCTCTACTAAGTGTCTTTTACCTCGCTTGAGTTGTATGACCTTCTGTGCGGATCCAAGACAAAGTCAATGGCAGCTATGAGCATTGTTCAGTGCAGAAGTATAAATATAAATAAATATTAAAAAACTTTATTTCCTGTGCTCAGTTTTTCTGTCATAAACCAGGCATTACTGAAGGTGAAAGGAGAGCTTCAGGAGGATATAGAAATAGTAAATGTAATTTAGTCATGATCTCCTGGACAACTAGGGTGACCCACTGTGAGTGCTGTGCTTTTGTAAAGCTGCATATTACCTTATTCTTTCTGTCATATAAGGCACTAGGAAATCAAATTAAGTAGAAGAAGGTGATGCCTCATAAAATATGCTGTCTTGTTAATTCTTATTCTCAGAGTGGCAATACTAGATACTGCACGATTTCAAGTTTCTTCATTCTAACATATACGCACTTTCCTGATATGTATTTCACCCTGAGGTGACACAAATGAACAGAAAGTGTGTTTTTCTCCAATTTTTTTTTCCATTGTAGGTATTGCCTCTGATGAAAGCAGTAAGCAAGAAAAGGTATCAACTTCACTTCTTATTTTGTGTTTTATTTTTCTTGTTGAAACTGACAGCATAGCTGTACATACTGTTTGCATTTTTTTTGGTTGCTTCCCTTAGAAACTGAAGGATATTCATTTCACTTCAGTGAAAAGCCATGACACAGCAGATTTTCTTCACTACAGTTGAGTAGAAATGTTCTAGAAATACGAGTCTGAGAACAAATAGCTACCTCTTAACGCAGTTTGTTGCTCTCTGCAGTACTGTTAAAGACTGGTCTGCCCAAGTCTCATGAAATTCATCCTTTTTCTGTAAGCCTGTGGGATCTATAAGAAACAATCATGCCCTACAGTAGAGATTTAAAGACTTAAGAGATCCTTAGACCTGGTCCATTGCACAGGATGGCACATTTCATCCAGTATAAAAATTTTTTAAAGTAGAGCCTAATTTAAATAATAGATCTCTCAGACTGATTAACAGCTCCTACTCCACTTCAGCTATTAATTGTCCTCAGAACAGATTTATATTACCATTGCTTCATATACTAAACCACGGGTGAGATAATTCTTTAGGCAAACACACTATTCCATTTCTGTTGCAACTTCAGGGGACACTGTAACATCACTGTCTGTGGTGTCCTTTTCTGGTTCCAATCCATAATCAAATACCTGTTTGAGACATGGGACTTCAAAGTGGTTCAAGGGCTCATTTCCACCCTGAGGGATGAATTTATTTTTTTTTTTTTCTTTGTGAAATCCATGTCTGGATTTTCAGTTCTTTTGAAGCTGAGTTTCAGTGGGTACAATATCACACAACACGCTTACTCTGGCTTAGTCAAGTCAAGTACTTAGAAAAAAACCCCACACTTTCTTCCTATGCTACTTCTTGCGTGTCTTCCTGTTTTCACAACTGCAATAGATCTTTAAAAGAGAAATCTTCTTTTTGTTAGATAGAATGACCAGCATATGACTGCACTGGTATTGATGCTAAGACCTGGTACATTAGAGATAAGAATTGCTTCCAGGTATGATAACAATAATAACTTTTGCTGATGGAAAGGTAATGAGTTCATATTTACATAGGGAAAATCAGAGACTGAAACAGAATACTGAGTGAAATCTAATTTCCATCTGACTCTCATGAACACTTTTTTTTTATTGGTTCCATATCGTAGTATAAGCAAAGTTCTTTTTCCATGTGGTAAGATTATGAGGATTGTTATTTCAATCATTATCAGTCATTTACTGTTTATTGTATAGAAATAAGGAGTAATGGAAAATAAAGGATCTGAGAAAAACGCTTCCAAAATAGTTACGAATAAGGAAACTTTTTGTAGTTCAGATAATGTGTTCAGCAATCTCTCGTTCTACCCAGTTCATCTTTGGTGCCAAGAACTGAAAAAGCCCAGATTCTGTTGTTCTTTCTGCTTCATCAGTTTATATATCATGTAGAACATTTTTTTTTCATAGAAAGTACTCAACCCAACCATTCCTGCAGTTATTAAACAGCTGCCAAATTTTGGCCTGAATTTCTCTGTTGAATTGGTCTGTATTATACCCATTTATCAAGCCTTGACCCCTCCAGATGAAGTTATCAAAATCTTAATTAAATATGTCACTATAAAACATAACATTGATCCAAAAATATTGTAAGTTCTTTCAAGATCTGAGTACAGACTTCTGTTGTTTTTATCTTGTAGTGACTGACACCTCATTTTTGCTACATATTTTATGCCAGTGTACAAGGAATAATCCCACATCAGTCATTATTCTATTCATGTCTTAGGAAACATACACCCCAAATTCGAATTTTAGAAGTCAAATGGAGGAAATTAACTTATTATTTTACCTGAAACAGTACCTCAAATCTAGTCACACTTCCCACTGAAACTAAAGGATAGATTTTATATGTCTCTACATGTTAAAAATATTTACTATCAGATTTTAATGTATTAATAACGATGTAATATGAGTATTGCAAATGTTCAAATCATGTGAATGTAAGGAACATTGAGAAATTACATAATTCAAAGACCTCCTGTTTTCCGTGATCTGTGTGGCTGCAGTATCAGCATAATATTTTCTAATCTTCAATACAATTATCCTCAAACATATCCATAGAGGTAAGGAGAATACAAGTCCTGCTCATGGGCAGGAGACATAAGCAGCACATCGGAATGACTTTCTTGTAATCCTATTTGAGGCTAAGGAGGGACCAGAAGATAGGTATTTTTAGTCCCCAGACGCCTGAAAGTAATAGTTCTAGTAAAATGCTTTCTTTTCCAGTAATTAATAAATCTTAGGAAAATTTTTTTCCCTCTCTCTTCATCATGCCTCAGCTGAAAGACTTTGAACAGAGGTGCCCATCTATCTGGCAATGGACAAGAAATGATAATTATTTATTTACTTTGCTGTAATTTGTAGCGGGCTTTTTTTGTTTGTTCATTTGGGCTTTTTTTAAAGGAACTCTTAGGTCCTAGAAACCTCAAACTTGGCATCTGAAATTAGTGAGTACTTCTGACCTTACTCTGTGCAAGTCTCATTTCCTCGTAGGCGAAGCAGGGACAATATATACCATGCATCTCTCATACGAAGACAGGCTGGGAAAGTTGGGACTGTTTAACCTGGGAAAGAGAAGGCTGCATGGAGACCTCATAGCTGCCTTCCAGTATCTGAAGGGGGCCTATAGGGATGCTGGGGAGGGACTCTTCATTAGGGATTGTAGTGACAGGACAAGGGGTAATGGGTTCAAATTTAAACAGGGGAGGTTTAGATTGGATCTAAGGAAGATATTTTTTCCTGTTAGGGTGGTGAGGCACTGCAATGGGTTGCCCAGGGAAGTTGTGAGTGCTCCACCCCTGGCAGTGTTCAAGGCCAGGTTGGTTGAAGCCTTGGATGTCATGGTTTAATGTGGGGTGCCCCTACTTATGGCAGGGGGGTTGGAACTAGATGATCTTAAAGTCCTCTCCAACCCTAACTATTCTATGGTTCTATGATTCTTGGGTGAGTCTTACTGTCACACAAGAACAACCTGGGGTTTCTGGCAGCGTGTGATGCCGGATAAAATGTCCACCTAACAAAAGAGCCTNGAACTAGATGATCTTAAAGTCCTCTCCAACCCTAACTATTCTATGATTCTAAGTTCTGAAGATACACTTAATAGTATTTGTAAGGTAATTGCATGTTATAGAGTTGTGAGCACATAGAAGAGCCTAAGAGAACATAAATAATAGACACAGTGGGAAATAAGGCCTTCACTGAAATAGCTACATAAATAAGAACTACCTGTTCTTTGCACTGGATGGAAAAAATGTTGTGCAGTCACAAAATTAAAAATTATACTACATATATTAAAGGACACCTAACTAAGATGTTCTCTCCCATCTTTCATTTTTTTTACTTTTCAAGTTAATATTGATCTTATAACATCATCTTGCTGTTTGTACCACAATAAAAATACTTTAAGTTTCATTTGGACTACGAATTGCATTATTATGTCATGCAGCAGAAGTATTTTGCTGTCATTCATACTGGATCATGAGATTAATCACAGAAAGCACAGCCCTAAATGAATTATACAGATCATATTAAATGGAAGTAAAGTCTTTTCATCACACCACTCTTCACTCCCTGTACAGCACACTGCATGGACTGTTTTTAAACTCTTGAATAAATGTAGCAATTTCTAAGGAATTATTTTTCAATCCCCTTCTTGCAAAACCAGGATTAGTTTTTCCTGTTTTGTCTAGTAAGACATTAAGCCTTAGGTGCTGTGGTTTCAGCTGGAAGAATAACATGGATGACTGGCATATGGTCTAGTCTTTGGCCTAGAGGAGAGCATCCAAAGCTTCACTTTAATTATAAAGGCACCCCTGAGATGCACACACCCACATTTGCTGCTAGGAATTTGATCAAAATGCCATGTGTCCTATCCTGCAGTAAGTCAAAACATTCTCTGGTTGTTTCTCTACTTTACTATACACTTAGTACAGGTAAATATGTGTACAAAATAGAATATGTCTTACAGATGGACATAGGAACAAGAACTCAAAGATATGCTGACTACCACTTCTCGAAACCAGGTCCTCAAACACAGATTTTTAGGCAAGGCTGCCATGATGAATCCCTGCTACCTATCCTCAACTTTTTTAAGAGCTATGGTGGCTTTGCCCCATCTCTCTCTAGTCCAGCTGCTCCCTCAGCCCCTCCAACCTCTGCAGCCCATTAGTAAGTGTCCCAACACTCCTCATGGTTTGCCCTACAGCACAATATCCAAACAGAACTACATTCATTCCAGTTAATGTATGCCCCCAGTTGCCCTTAAATTACTCAGATTCAAACAAGTAATTGTTACCCTTGAAAAGCAATAGGTGGAATTTAGCCCATAAAATTAAACCAGTTTCAAATTAATTGATAGCACCTATGTTAGCTGAGGCAGAACTAAGCAGAGTTCATGGGCAAACAAGAACCATTTTCCTTTTATGCCTAGTCAGAACCAGAAGTTAAGACAGTAAATTGATGCAATATGAGGCAAATTGTCATTCTGTCACTTGAAAATCCTGAAGGCTCAGATTAGTGCCGTGCTTTGCCCTCTTTCACTGTCTCTCTATTCTCAGGTTTACAGTTACCATCATCAGGGTATTAAAGCTCTGCATGCATCATTTACATCTGTCTGCACATGGCAAATCCTGCATTCTCCCCCTCATATAAATCCTATTGCTGAAAAGTTGGTTTATACATACCATGCACTCAGGGTTAACTTTACAGTCTTAAAAACTCTTGGCTCATAAGCCATATAAAGGGGAAATTAAAAATGAGAGGGAGGGGAACAGACAACAATTAAACACACTAAAATGAATTAAGTTTTTTGAAATGTGCTGGTGACCTGAAAAGAAACATGTCTGTTTCTAAACCCTTTCAGTACTTTCATATGAGATACATTTTTCAGTTTCTCTGCTTTCTATCTTGTGGTCAATTTGGTCTTGAGTGAAGCCCCAGAGATACACCAGTTTATTCCAGATAAGCATCCATAAGATTACTTGCTTATCTGAACCTTATCCAGAGCTCTTTGTTTTAGAAATCAAACCATAAATCAACTTCCTTGTGGTATTCCTAGGAATTATTTATTGTTGGCAAGGCTGGAGACAACTGTAAGACAGTCTTTCTTGTGGTATTTTGGGACTTCAGATTATAGCAAGATTACTGCAAGCTTCCAAAACAGATATGGACACACACACAAAATAAACAAAAAGGACCCACCACAAATTTCAAAGTGCTGTGCTACTTATGAAATGATCACTGTCAGAAAGAGGGAGCTAAATTCAGTTCTGTCTTCTGGTATAAATCAAGAGTAATGCTCCTACCTTCAGTGCAGCTATTAGGAATCATCAGTTATTAAACTAAAATGATATCATACTAAACCATCTTCAAATAAAAACATGTATTGTTTCATCTTTTGTGCCGAGGTCATTGTCTGAAAGAAGTTTCATGACAATGTAGAACTAACTTTATTTTCTCTTACAGAAAAAAAACCTGGATCCAGAAGTTCCTGTGTCTTAGAGCAGTCTCCTAATCATCTACATAGACTTTGAGGTCAATCAAAGTCAAAGATTATGCTAAAATGCAGTAGGTTTGGTTTTTTTTTCCCAAGGTAATTGCATACTGTACTAGATTGAAACTACCACTCCAAACACCCCATGCATGAGAAAAATATTTCCCCACAGAGCATTTGACTGGAAGACTGTTTTCCTTTAGTGGTGGAAGTTGATTTGTAGTGGCTTGTACTGTGCATGTTTTGAGCGTCCACAAAGTTCTCTGCCTGATTATAATGTATTTGTTTGTGTGGGGTGATTTGAGATTATTTGCTTTCTGCTGTGGAAGGCGGTGAGCCAGTGGCTGTGCAGTCTCCAAAGCCTATTTTTTGTTTCTAGCTCTGTTTTTTCAGAAAACAGTGTGATGCACTCTGAAAATAGTGTTTTCAGGGAAAGAAGTAGAAGACATAATGAATCAAAAGGGTCCTTTGTGTGGTTCACTCACCAGGCTTCAAGCTTATGGGCCTGGTACTGAGTGGATTGTTCACAAATGACCCAGTGCTTCTTGTAAAAAGCAAAAGCTATTCCCATCTGAGCTGACAGGGAAGTCAGTTCAGAATGGGAATAGTGGGAAGCCAGTTAATCCTGTCAACAGTCTCCTCACATCCTACCCATAGACAATTGGATCTGTTTCAGGAAAAACGTGCTAGGACTGAATCATGATCAAGGGCTGGGGAAGAGGCATGGACCATGGTCCACATTCGAGTCTACAACTGTACTAATTACGTGATGTACAAACTAGAAATAACAAGCAAGGGAAGAAACAATGGCAATCTTACAAAGCAGGGAGAAGGAGAGGGGAGGTGGGTGGGTAGAGAAGGATGGGAAGACAACACAAGAGAAATATAAAGGCTTTGGATTTGACTTCGTCTGATTGTTAATTGTTAAGCACTCCTCAGGCAAGAGAAGAGCTGGCTTAGTTGCCAGCAAGGGTCTGTAGCTGTGGAAGTGGGCTTTGTGGCCAGGGAGTTTCAAGTTGTCACTGTGAGACCTCTTGACTGTTTGAGACATGGTCAGAAAGAACAAAGGGTAGAGGAAATTTTTTCATAGAAAGCAAGAGATAAAGATCTGTGTGAACTTCATCGGAAGAAGAGATGAAGAAAGCAAAGGAAACAAGAGCTTCTAAAAAGCCTGAAATGGGGCATATTTGCTGCACTCTGGTAACTGAATTTATGGGGCTTGATTTGTACAGCCAGATTAAGCTGTCTTCTAAACGCAAGAAAGTTAGAGTTAATGCCTCACCCTGTCAGATGTGCTGAAAACTTCCAACAACAAATGTCACGCAAATTCATATGAAATTCCTGAGCTGACAGGCAGCCTGAATCACAGAAGACTCAGAAGCCAGTAGACCTCCAGTAAGCCCCTTAGAGTACCACAGAAATAGCTCTTTAATATCAGCATTAATTTCCCCCACGAAGAAAAAGGGTGAGTTTCAGCAGGCTGAACAGTGATGTCTGCAATTTGGACACCTCCAACTAGTAATTCTGTATTCCCGTTACAATCAACAAAGTCCTGGTCAGTTACGTTCAGTCCTGATTCATCTAAACCTCAGTCAGACATCTTAAAGGTCCCTGATGAATCACAGCCATGAAATACCCATTTCTTTCCATTAGGTGCGACAGGAATTGAGGGTGACTAACTCACAGAAGAGATACACCCATGAAGTCAAGTAAAAAGGAAAGAAAAAAAAGAGAAGATAAGGAAAATGAAAGGTGGAAATACAAGGGTCCCCAGTGTGGCAATGATGTACCTAATGAAGACCAGAACCCCCAGTTTTATTGCCATAAGAAGACCAATTCTGCNGAAGTCAAGTAAAAAGGAAAGAAAAAAAAAGAGAAGATAAGGAAAATGAAAGGTGGAAATACAAGGGTCCCCAGTGTGGCAATGATGTACCTAATGAAGACCAGAACCCCCAGTTTTATTGCCATAAGAAGACCAATTCTGCTGTGGATGGAGAGGGACAGGGAGTTCCCACAGTAATTCAGCTCCCACAACTAGAATTGGAATTTGGCCTGTTGCATCAAAGTTTGTCAGCATGAGACTTCAAAATCCTTTTGAGTTTTAAGGTTTTACACTCTATTCAGTTCTGAATTTGCCAGTTGCTGTACTGTTTTATCTTCACAAATCCATATGCTCTGCTGCTTCACAAAGGACAGACTTTTCCAAGCATAAATATCTTCAGCTGTTAAATCTCAAAGAATCCAAGTTGAACTACAAGACAGACAGGCTGAAAAATAAAAAAAAAAAAAAAAAAAAAGAAAGGAAAAGAAGAAACAATTCTTTTCACAAATGTCTTACCTTCACAATAGACCATTGAGATTTCCTGTGATGTTATAACATCCTGGGAAAAATATTTACAGTGGTGGGAATCTGAAACCAAGTGAGGATCAGTGAGTTGTATGGTAATATCCAGAATACTACACTGCCTTCCAGTAAACTGAATTCAAGACAAGAGGCTTTCAAGAGAATCTGGATAATCTTTCATGTTTCCCCTCCTTGTACAGATGCAAGTCCTAAATTCCCATTTTTGACAACGGTTTTATTATCTCCACCATGCAACTTCCTCAAACATTGCATACAATTGAGCTACAGGTTTCCCATGAATCTTAATTAATCAGCTGGCAAACATCGAATTTATTCAGGTACACTTACTGTGTATCCAACTAGTACTTATTTGGCTTATGAATTCTGTCTCTTGCAAGCTAAGATTTAGCTTAGATTACTAATTCTAGCATAGTTTACTAATTCGGCATGATTTGGGACTGTTTCAATTTTATAGCCATCTTCATATCTTAAAATGTGTCATTTGTGAACCAGAACACAAATGTGTCAGAGAAAATTCACTGGCTGTACTTATTTTACTAAGATGAATAGAATTTACTTTTTAAAATTGGATTTTCTAGGGTTTTATTATAATGCAAAAAACTGGAATTTCTTCCTCAAATTTCCAGCTGGGTCTCTAAGGATGGTTAACGTTGCTATTAGTCTTTTCACACAAGGACTTACAAAGGTTCACCCATTACTGCCTTATAGAACAGAGATACATGAGGAGAAACTTTTCAGGACACAGCAACATGCCCATCCTGTAGAAGAGGCTGAAGTCCTTAGAAAGAGGCAGAACAACTTGAGTTTTACACAAGAACTGAGAAGTCCTGCACCTAAACTAATATAGACCATGTTATAGAGTGCAAGGGACTGTCATATCCATGCACGAATGCAGAAAGTCCCATCAATGTTTTATTTGAAATGTTCTTTTTTGAAAGCTCTGGAAACTATTTGGTGTCAGTGAAGTGCTTGTTCAGTCATTAGCGGAGGATTTCCCTCCTGCAAGACTCCTCTGCATAAATACCAGAAACAAAAAGAAACAGATAATTTGAAATTGTATGTGTCTCCTCATTATGAAGTGTCTGCTCAGGCAGCATGTGGGCCAGGAGTAGGCAAACCATTTTTCCTTCCCTCAGGGGGGAGTGGTAACCACTGTTTCTTGGCATTCACTCAGCCCTCCTGCTTTGGCATAATCAGGAGCTGGAAATGTACCATGACTAAGTCTCTTTTATACCAAATCCAAACATTCTTGTCAACACCAGGATTCAATTTGCATTTTCAATGCCAAAGGCCGGTAGACTAACTCTACCGTCTGCACATTAAGTCAATCTCATGGATGAAGGGAAAGGCCTATTCAGTTTAATTTAGATTAGCAAGGGACAATTCTGAGACTTGCTACATAAATTAAAGTGAAAAAATACAGAATTTGGGGAAAACAGTCCTTTTTTTGGTTTTTGAAGAAAGGTCTCTTGTGTCAGTAACAATCTGAAAAGGAGACTTTTACCTTCAGACATGGCTGAACCCATTCTCAGTTTTTAATTGGAAATCCTAAAGAAATTCACACACACACACCTCCACAAGCAGAACAAGTGGTGCAACCATTATAGTACGGAGGAATTAAAAAGCAGTGTGGACAGAGGAGAACAGAGGAGAAATTAGGGAGTAAGATTGCTAGCATAGTTATGGAGGTATTTCTTCATAAATGTTAAGGCAAAATACAAACATTTATAAAACTTTAATACACCAGGCTGTCAGAGATCTGGAGGAATTTCTTGATTGTCTTACCTGACAAATTCAACTCTATCCTCAATTTCATGCTTGGCAGAGACTTCACTTTTCTCCCCATCATGTATCTGTCCTTCTGATGCAGTGCTTGCATGGTTTCTTGGCTCTCTCCCCATTTATGCAGTCTTTGCTCCTGATTTTACCCTGTGCAAGCATCTCTGGAGGAAGCACCATGACTTTGACAACAGCCTATGCAATCGCAGCTCTTTTATTTTGATTTTCTTTTTATATTAGATGATTGTTCCTTATTTTTTATTCACTGTCATACCCTTTGCTGTCGGGGCCTGACTGAGCCTTCTGCCTTCTGTTCATTTTTTCCCCTCTGTCCAGTATTTTCAGTTTCTTTGAAGATCAGGCAGATGCTTTCTAGAAAAAATCAGTGCTTTATTCCTTTTCTCCTGCTCTTTATTAATCATGTGCTGTCCAAAGGATCTCAGACTGCTATCAGCTGCCTCCCTCTGTGTCTGCCAATTTCCTTTATTCCCTCATTTTTCCTTTGCCTTATAAGTTCTTTCCTTTTATGACTGAGCATATTTCATGATCCCCCTCAACACCTAAGGAAATATTCCTCATGTCACTGTCTTCTCCCCAAAGAGGCAAACTAAATCCTTAAATAACCTTTTACTTTCTGAATATATATAATTAATTTATTTTTTCTTTTAAGGCTTCATGATTTCTCTGTCCTTTTCACCTCTGGCAAATGATCTGATTTTACTAAGCTTTCCTCAAATCATATTTGTCAAGGAATATTTTTCCAGCTTTTCCTACTTGCTGGCCTTACATTCAGCAGTAAATTTAAAGAACGCTTTTCCTTTCCTGTGCTTTTCAATGTAGATTTCAGGTGAACTTCCTTCTTCTGGTGGCTGCTGCTGTCATGTGGTGTCAGGGTATTCTTGTAATTAATGCAGAGCAAGGTCATAGGAATGCTAAGGGTGCCTGAAGGGGCTCTCATTAGCTGCATTATGTGGTGTGCACACTTTTGAATCATTCCATAATTATTTAGCACACCTGCACAGATTTAGTGGGCAGGTTAAAAGAGGCAACTGGGTCTTCCCAGTTGGGGTAGAGCATTCAGGTGCTCTTGGAATTGTTTATTTGGGCTGTGACTACCTGCAGTAGGCACAGGTAAGAGCACAGGAGCCCACCATGGCACTCACAGTGTAATGCAGCTCCATGTCCCATCTCTGATCATGACCAGCATCAGAAAGAAGGTGTGGAAAACTCCTAACATCATAGAGTCACAACATGGATTGAGTCTGAAAGTGTGAGCTTTAATGTCTGCCCCAACATTTATCTTAACTTTGGTTATTTTTAGTACAGATATTCTTATGGGTCATGTAAATGCCCAAGATTATTAAAACAAATCATTGCCTCTTCAACATTATATAGTTTCTTCTGTCTTAAATAAAACCAGCACTGCAGTATAAAGTTTGCGGACCAGAAATACGGAGGACTTTGTGTAAGTTATTGCAGAGCAGATGGCACAGAGATGTGAACTCAATATTGCTGATTTGTGAAGCTCCTGCTCTGTTTTAACAATATAACCCTTGTCAGATTAGGACCAGTTGAATACTTTTCTGTAATACAGAGAATGGATTTTTGGAAGGTTACTCTTAGTTCAGTTGCTCTAGGTTCCAGGGCTGAAGATTCTTAGAAGGTATTGTTTCAGGCTTTCATGAAAGTGCACAACTTTCTGGGGGATCAGTAGTTTTAACATATGGAAAGTTTGTGGCTCAAACATGTATTTGTTGGACCTGTGTCAAGTGAAGACCTCAAACCCTTCCTCAGATGTTGTCAGCCTTGCTGATGTGGCAGTTGTAGTTTGCTGGCTTGGTGCCATGGTCCAAGTTTGTAAACTGAGCATCTTCTGCTGGCTAATATGAATTCACAGATGCCGGATTGTACTGTTCTCCTAAGTGAGCTTACTACTGCCTCTATATCGTGCCTAATGCCTAGCTGCAATTTTGCAATCTAATTCTTCAAACTCAGTATCTTCCTCTGTGAAGACTTTTTTCCCTGCCACATCACCCCAGTATAACTAATCAGAAAGAAGGGAAATTCTTGTCTTTCTTCCAAACCTATTCCCCATGCCTTTTCTTTCATCACCGTTGACAACTCTTCCATCTTCCCAGACACTCAGATTGATAACAGTGAAACTATTTTTCACTCCTCACTTTCTAATATCCATGTCCCAATCAAATTTTATCTTCTTTGCATGTATAATCTCATAAACCTGCATCTCTTTTTCTTTTGTGTCACTCATCATTTTGCTCTCATGGCCTACTTCAACCTCCTTTTTTGTGCCTTCTCTGGCACTCAGGCTCCCCTGTGTATCCTATGCTCATCAGTAAAAATAATTTCTTCTTCCTCAGCTGAATCACTTTTGCTTTCTTGCTTTAAGTTGTTTTTTCTCTCACTCTTTCTACAACCAGTTCAAAACCAGAAGTTTTGTTTCTGCTATGCTCTCTCTTCTGTCTTGGATCCTGTCATGATTTCCTGCCTTTCTCACTCCTCTTGTTTTGTTGTATTCTCCCTTCCCATCCTTGGATGTGCTATTTGGATCATGCTTCTTCCAGTGTGAATATTAACCACTTATTTTATTGAAATCTTTGCTGACATACCACCTTTGCTGGTCTTGTACTGCATTATTTTTCCTGATGTGTTGCTTGCTATTCCCCATTGGAACAGTACATGCTTCTCCATATCAAAAGTCACTCCTTTTGTATTAGATCACTTAAACATTTAAGGTTGACACTTGTTATAATTCATGCTTTGTATGTCTTCAGTTTAAATTGTATTTTCTTTCTCAGAAGTGGGTATTCTAGTACAAGAACTCTGTTTTATCAGTTAATGGGTTTTTGGTATTGTTGTGGCTAATCTCCAGTGAGAATCATTACAGATGTCACCAAAACCAGTAGAGAAATGGCAAAATTAATAAACATTTCTTTTCATTTTTCTGTGGGACCACAGCATCCAGAGTGATCTTTCTCTGTCCCAGGCATGTTCCACCCCTCTGCCTTGTAAGTGCCCTGCCAGGTTTCTGAGTGCATCCTTTGTTGAAAATATAGACAGGAATTTGGCAAGCACCTTCCTACAAGGCTGTCAAGGTTGTGCACCTTGTACGTACAAGTTTTTTTTTGGGGGGATATATTCCAGAGAAAATACAGTGAATGCTTAGTATTCATCTCTTTCCCTTTCCCTTTTAGTAGCAGTTTCCTAAGAAAAATGCTAATGCTTTTCCTTCAAATCACACAGTATCAGATGTGTATATTTTATATTTACACAATTTGGGGAAAATGGCCAGTATTGAGTTTTTCCACTGATGAACTTGTACAGCTGTTTAAGAAACTTATCACTGTATTGGCTTCATTCAACAACACAATTCTTGCTGCACAAGAAATTAAATTACACAATCCGTAATATGTTATACCTACAGAGCTGCAGTAAATGTGATTGTTCATGGCAGCAGCTACAGCTTTCATGGCTCAAACAAATTCATGACTGATGTGATCTGTCTGTTTGTTTTATTTATAAAAGTTGTAACTAGTGGTAGGAGTATTATTTTGGAACAGGCTTGTCAAACAGAACTTCTCTTTTTGTAGATATTTTCATTAAGCGATCTATGCTTCAAGCCAATAAAACTCTCTCCACTCTAAAGAGGAAACATTATAGTCCACAGAGAAGTATTACTTTGCCTCCTAAGCATCTAGCTACATGATGTGATACATACATACATACATATTTATTTAAACATCAGTCTCTTCTGCAAATCAGTTAATTTGGCTGCAATCCAGAAATATTTTGAGGCAACTTTATACATGATTTCAAGAGTAAGTGTTTCTGCTTGCATTTCAGTCTGTCTCATGGGTAATGCACAAGGATAAGTGCTAAAATTCTTAAACTCTTAGCCATATTTATTAGAGCTAAGAAAATAAAACCCTACTGGAGTGACTGTCTACTTTGAGCATGAACACAAAGTTGGCATTTTTCATCAGTGATTTCTGAATATTCATCCTGTGACTGTTAGCTGAGACTGCTGAACATGGTACCCAGTGTCTTCAGTTGGAAGTGTAAATGCCTACACTTTTTTGCTTTCAGAAACAGTATGAACACATCAGGAAAAAACTTCACCTTTCGAAAACATCCATGAGGTAAAAATAAAGCCTGCTTTATTAATGATGAGCCTCCAAGGAAACAACTCGCATATGATCAATATGATCATCATTATTAATGATGAGCCTCCAAGGAAACAACTCACATACAATCGATGACAGATAGATTGGATTAGATAGGTAGGTAGATAGATAGGTAGATAGATAGATAGATAGACCAACAAAAATGTGCTGTTCTTCCCATATTAGTTCTATAGATATATTAGATATCATATAGATGTCTAGATATAGATATCATATTAGATATATTAGTTCTACAGTATTTCGTATTTTGTCTCAACAAGAGAAAAGGTTAAGATGGTACTTTTGATAAACATATCTCAAAATACATGCAAAGTAATAAGCATATATGGATGTTAGAGAGGAATATAAATATTTGCAACAATGTAGGATGAGAGAAATTGTAAAATAGTGGCTGTAATGAAGAAACTTAATGCAGATATATATAATTTTCTCATCAGATTACAGTAGATTAAATATTATGGTTCCACAAAGAAAATAAGAAACAATACAAAAATAGGAGAATTATTCACCTTGTAAAAATATTTGCTGAAGGAATAAACTCCTTGAAACCTAAATGTTTACATCACCATAGTTTAAACAAAAACATCTTTAAGGCAACTTGGCTTCAAAGATTAATCCTGTGTGTGGGAATAAGAACTCTAGCAATGGGACCAACTTTGATGGGCAGTTCTGATTTATATGTGATTTTAAGAGTCAGACTTGCCAAGTTTATGTTCCCTATGAAATGCTGTGGGCCAAAGCCTATTCTGGTGCCAGCCAGCACAGTTCTGCTGTCTACAGACATACCTAATAAAAATGAGCCAAGGATGTGTCTCTCAATGTTCCTGGAATAGCCACTTCTATACTTAGCTATTAAAGTACCCAATGAGAAATTTGTCAGACTGTTGCGACTCAGCCCTGATTCTGATGGAGTTTACTGTAACATGCATGTTATGTATCAATGTTGACATGGGTGTACCCATTTATGAACTTAGGTTTATTTGAAGTAATTGGGTCTAGAGGGATGTAATACATGTTTGCAGGAAGGATCATAATATTCGCTGCTATATGCATGCAGTCATATGCCAAAAAAAGTTAAATATTGTGTAAATACACAACGTTCTATTACTGGCACCAACAACTGAAGGCAATTCCCCATCCATAGGCCTTGTGACATATGTACTGCTATCTTCCTGAGCTGGATCCATAAAATTTGCAGTTAATTTGGAGGGTCAATTCCACATGAGGACAAGCCTCTATTACCCTTGTTTGAAGAGCAAGTGGAATTCAGATATTTACCAAGGGTAGAACTGAGTATTTTGCTGCCCTAGGGCTGCTTTCATATTCTTTCAGGATGAAAGACATGATAACATTTCATGTGTATAATATTAAGGATATGGTTTGGTGAAGCAGGAATGTATCTAACATTAAGCTGCTGATCAACTCATTCTCACAGGATTTTCCACATACAATGAAGCTGGTCAGAATTTCTTTGATTAATGTCCTGGGTTTAGCAGTAGCAGTCATTTTTTCTTCTTCATAGTAACTGGTGCATCACTATGTTTTTGACTTTTGGCCTGGGAATAAAACGGATAACAGGAATGTTTTCAGTTACTGCTCAAATGTTTAGTCTGACCAAGGACTTTCTGAGCCTCATGCTCTGCCAGGGAGGAGGGGAGGCTGGGAGGAAGCAGGGACAGGACACCTGACCCAAACTAGCCAAAGAGGTATTCAATACCATAGCACGTCATGCCCAGGATGTAACTGACAGTTACCCGGAAGGGTTAGTACTCTGGGGGTTGGAGGAAGTATTCAGTTGGTGCTCAGTCGGGCTGGGGGGGAGGAGGGTTGAGTTATCTGTTGATGGGTGGTGAGGTGCTCTATTCTCTTCCCTTGTTATTTCCATTATCATTATTATTATTGGTGGTAGCAGTATTGATTTGTGTTACACCTTAGTTACTAAACTGTTCTTATCTCAACCTGTGGGAGTTGCGTTCTTTTGATTCTCCTCCCCATCCCTCTGGGAGCAGGGGGAGGGCAAGAAAGGGGGGTTGAGTGAGTGAATAAGCTGTGTGGCTGGGTTTAAACCACAACAATTAAAGACCTCTTCCCTTCCCTACAGGCTGGAGAGTTGGGCAGGGAGAAACTTGATGAAGCTCAACAAGGGCAAGTGTAGAGTCTTGCATCTGGGGAAGAACAACCCCATGGACCAGTACCTGCTGGAAAATAGTGAAGGGGAAAGGGACCTGGGAGTCCTGGTGGATGGGAGGATGACCATGAGTCAGCAATGTGCCCTTGTGGCCAAGAAGGCCTATGGCATCCTGGGGTGCATTAGAAAGGGTGTGGTTAGTAGGTCACGAGAGGTTCTCCTCCCCCTCTACTCTGCCTTGGTGAGGCCACATCAGGAATACTGTGTCCAGTTCTGGGCCCCTCAGTTCAAGAAGGACAGGGAATTGCTTGAAAGAGTCCAGCGCAGAGCCATGAAGATGATGAAGGGAGTGGAACATCTCCCTTACGAGGAGAGGCTGAGGGAGCTGGGTCTCCTTAGCTTGGAGAAGAGGAGACTGAGGGTTGACCTCATCAATGTTTACAACTATGTAAAGGGTGAGTGTCAGGACGATGGAGCTAGGTTCTTTTCAGTGATGTCCAGTGATAGGACAAGGGGCAATGGGTGTAAACTGGAGCATAGGAGGTTCCATGTGAACATCAGGAGGAACTTCTTTACAGTGAGAGTGACAGAGCACTGGAACAGGTTGCCCAGGGGGGCTGTGGAGTCTCCTATGGTGGAGATATTCTAGGCCTGCCTGGACAAGTTCCTGTGTGATGTAATTTAGGTTACCCTGCTCTCGCAGGGG
>NDXB01018252.1:64394-81224 GCA_002631895.1 Agapornis roseicollis
AAAAAAAACAAAACCCAAACCACAAAAAAAAAAAAGCTCTTATCTCTGATAGAACTAATCATATTAATGGATTCTCACTTTTTCTGGGCGATAGACACCTTTTTATTTTCTACCACTCAGTGAAGTATCAGTCAAATATATTCAAGTAATTATTACAAAAAAGTGAAAATAATGTAAACCAAATATGATGCTTGTCATGTTACCAGAGGCTCCTGTGCATTTCATAATGAGCAGCAGAAAAAATATCTGTGTTTCTCATCTAGAGTTCTTCTTTCTTTTTACTTTCCACTGGAGTGGGTTTAGTCTGATACACATGTGCAAATCCAATGGAAATTTGCATAACTACATATAAAATGTTATATGTACCAGAGAAATCAAGCAAATAATACACATTTATATCCAGCATGTGTTTTTTTTTTTTTGTGTTGTTGTAGATTTCACAAAAGACTAATAGTGACTTCAGCATTTTGCTTTGTTATGTAGAAAAAATGGACTTACAAAACATCTGAAGATGACATAATTTAATGTTTGTGTAATAATCTTTAAAATATGTCTATTGTCCTTGATACAGACTCTCTAAGAATATAAATATAGCAGATTATTGCTTAAACCTTTTTTTATTCAGTGAACTCGCTTGAACTTAAAAATGCCTCATGACCTAGCAAATATTTAAACACAAGAATGATCTTGACAGTGATTGTTTGTATCCTGTCTTATGTGTCAGTACAGTAAGGTGAAGAGTAAAAAATAACCCTTTTCCCTCAAAATCTGGGGATATTGTTTTTTTTAGAAAAGCTGGCCTTGTTTTTCTCCAACACCAGAGATTTTTTCCTGTTTTGTTTTATGGTGAGAACACATTGTTTTCCTCTTTGCTTTCATAAGAATGGTTGGAATCTGTTAGTTCATTTGTGCAGCCTGAGATAGGCTTTGAATTTTAGGTATTTATCAGTTTCAGACACATTTTTTTGTAGCCTGCTTGCCAGCAACTTTCATTCAAATTTATCAGTGAAATAGACTTCAAGGCAGTGAATAACTTTAGAGCTCCTGACCAGGCTCTGCCCTTGTTTTATGTTCTGTCCTTGTTTCACAGATGGGACCTAGGAAGGTTTAAGCATTTTTGGCAGAACCTAAAATACATTTGCTATAAAGAAGTTCAGGAGATTTAGGGTTGGGGGTTTTTTTAGTTTGCTTTTTTTATTTTATTTTTTTTTTTTTATCGTTCTGAATGCGTGATGGGACCTGGATCACTGCCTGTTTCATCTTGTAGCTCACATTGGCTTTAGTGGGAATTTCCTTCCTACTGATATTATACAGAAACTTTGGAGTAGGAGCTGGGCTTTAAAATGTTTGTGAGCCTTCAGGTCCCTCTTTTCCAGAGAGTCCTTTGCAAACCTTACCCCTTAGTTTCTATTTTTGCCTTTCTATAAAGTTTATCAAAGTGTGAAGCTCTGGTTAAAGGTTTTTATGTAAGAATTATTTTCTTCAATTTTTATTTTTTGTTTAAATAAATCTGTGTAGAACCTACTGTAAACACTCTCATAGAGTTTCCCAAGTCTTGAGGCTTGATATTTTATCTTTTTCAGTCTGTATTTTGTTGGCAAATTATATGCCTGGTAAAATTTAACAAAAAAAAAATCCTGGTTTTGGTTTAAAAGAATGTTCAAAGCAGTGATAAACTTGACAAGTGACTTTGAATGTTTCTGTAAGTGCTAAAAGCCTGCAAATAAAGATCTTCTTGTAGAAATAATTGTTAAAGCTAGTTCTGATTCTATTTCATGACCCTTTTCAGATCATCTTTGATAGGCACTATTAGCCTAAAAAAAAAAAAAAGTTCTAAAAAAATGTTTAATTATAATTTAATTATATATTTCTCATTTACAAAGCTGGTTTGAAGTGAATACTGAGATACCAAGGGGTAAAATAAAGAAGAAACAGAAATTCCAGAAGAAAATCTGTTCTTGTGAGATTTCAGTTCAGCACCATGAAAGCCTGGAGAAGCAAGACTAAATCTCTGGCTGTTTTGCAGAGTTTTCTCAATGTGCCATTTTCAGAAAGCTTTTGCTCTGATGAAGCAAAGTATACTGCAGATACTAGTACACTTTAGCCTATTGGTATTGCAATACAGTGAGAGTAGGTTATTGCTCGTATTAGCTGATCTTTAGATGTTGGTTTGTGGGGATCTAATAGAATGATCCCAGCACCTGCGAGATCATTGACAAGCTGGAGCTCGTGCATGGTGGAAGGATGGCAATTAACACATGTAAACTGAAAGGAGAGTTTCAGACTAGATTTAATGAAAAATTTTTACACCATGGCTACCATCAAGAAGTGGAGGAGGTTGCCCAGAGAGGTTGTGCATCCTTGTAAGTTTTCAAAACCTGATGGCAACTGTCAAGCTCCTGCACAATCTGGTCTGAACTTCAGAGCTGAACATGCTTTAAGCCAGAGTTTTAACTAGAGACCTTCTGATGCCCTTTCCAACACAAATCAGTTTATGATCATACAATGAGTTAAGGACCACCTCACCCAGTCCACCACATGGAAGGGTGGATGGAAGACATGTTGCAATTACAAAACTTGTAAGATTCCTTCTTAAGCTCCAGAAGCATAGCACAGGTGATAACCAATGTGCTAGCAGGCATAATACAAATCTGTTGCAACACAGAATATGATGGAGTTAAAATCAGAGAAAATAGTGCCTTCTGGCACCATTTCCTATTACACTGCCCAGGTGTCCAAATGCTTCCCTCTTCTTTCACCCTCCAAACACCTCTTTCCCTCCAGCTACAGCCCTTTCCATCACCCCCTGCCCAAAGCAGATTCCTTTCATGGAAAGAATTCCACTTCTGAATTCTGTTACTTTCCCCTTATTTCAAATAATTGTAGCATTGTCTTTTCTTCCACCAGTGTTCTCCCTTAGGGGAATTTTTCTAGCCTTAATTCCCATACCACCCTCTTTCAAACAGCTTAAGGTTTAATGCAAAAAACCTGTTTGTCAGCTTAGGTTTCCAGCTACATTTCTTTCTAGCCAGGGTGTTTAGGAAGTCTTCTGCCTCCTTCTGTAGGTTGTAAAGTTGTGGGTTTGGACTCTATGAAATATTCCTACTGTCATTTCTGCTTTCACTAGAGCTGCCCTCAATCTATTCCCAATACATTTATCTTGGAAAACATAAAGTTGTGTTTTACACCTCTGAACCGTCATAGTTATTTCTCTGAAGTCATAAGTCTGAAGATCATCACCCTGAGTATGCTTGTTGCTGGGGCTTCTGTTTATGAATCCTTTTTTATTAGACCCTTTGTACTTTTTTTTTCCTGATTTTTCCCCCCAGCTTAACTTTGTAGGAGCTGCCTGTGTGGTAAATGTCTTCCCAGCATGCAAGAAGGGGGGCTTCTGCTCAATATTTTATACTGAAATAAAACCAAATGAAAACATTGAATGAAAATATTTCTGAGATGAAATCACTGAGCAGCAAACTAGCAGTTCCAGTAGTCTTGCACTGACACTTATTTTCAGTTCCCAAGTTCCTCACTTCAAATTTCAGTCAGACCTCTGTGAAATTTTGTCTGCTCTCTACTGCTGTAAACTGGGCTTCAAACTAATGTTCAACTAATATTAGTTGTTTCTGAACTTTTGAATTACTTTTCATGGGTCAGGTTTGTCAGTGGACTTGAGGAAAGGATACAAACTGTCCCCTTGAAGTGCGAAACTTTCTTTGGATCTTCAGACTTTGAGCCTGAACACAAACCTAGAGCTTGAGATGGCACAAATGAAAATGTCAGGACAATTTTGTCTTAGCTGCTGAATTCTGGCTGCCTTCAGACAATACTAAAGTACTGAGCTCTCATAAAACACCAGTTAGTCTAAGCTTTGCTTTAAATTCAGACCCCATACATACTGAAAAAGCTGAAGGATTTCAAATACATCTGAGCAATTTTCTGTGTATTAGGCTGAAATCTTCCCTGTCATTCATGTCTCAGGTTTCATGATTGTTACAGCTGTTACTATGATTGCATTGGTTCAGGATGTCCCACTTGCAGAGAGAGCAGAACATCTACATGTGCTTCTACATAGCCATGGGCTACTGCCCAGCTTGAGTATGTGCAGGCCCCCAGAGAGACAGGGTTGCTACTCCGACTGCCAGACAGGCAGCAGTATGCAGAGATGGCCTCTGTAAGGAGCTGGGAAGCGTTACTTGCTAGCACCACCTCATAGTCTTCTGGCAGCAAGCACACCTAACCTAGCCTCCAGAACACTCCACACCAGCTCTGTCCTTCCACTCTCCCTCTCATGGTAGGAGCAAATAAACTCCAAGCAGACTGCATCATCTCAATCAGGACAACATACTGCAGCTTTGCCTGCTATGCCTTGCCTCTACACTCACATTAGTAAACAAGTTTTTAAAGCAAGAAAGTGTCAGAATAGTAATTTTTTTGTGTGTTGATATAACGCAGATCTCCGGATTCAAAATATCTTTATGATTCCTCATATTTGTGAGTCTAGAGATGCAGATGCACTAAAGAAATATACTTGCTGTATGTTTTTTTTTGTCAGGACTCCATTAATCCCTTCCACATACATTTGACCTCAGTAACTTCCCATTAATATATTGCTTGCAAACACCCAAAACTCAGTCTGCACTAATGACGAATCAGTTTAAAAACAGTATTTGGCACCTGCACCGTGATCAGTCTGCAGAAGAGGTATATATGTCAATGTGAAGGTACTACATAAAATACAGTATAGTTTGGACCTAAGAATGCAGTAGAAATAAAGAAAAAAAAAAGGAAAAAAAAGGATTTAGTTTTGTGTATTTGCTGTAGAAGGAACACCCTACTATTTGATACAGTAGAACTGATAACTTTCACTTGGAATAAGCTCCAACATAAAAGAATTGTTATATAAAATTTACTCTGAATATTTCAGGGAGAAGCAAGTGGATGAAATAAAATGTGGGAAACTAGAAAAAGTAAGGGATCTGATGCCTATTGCCAAATAATCCCAAAAAATTAGTTTTGTAGCAAAGGACATGAGGGTCCTGCTGGACACCAAGTTGAACATGAGGCAGCAATGAACCCTTGCAGAAAAGAAGGCTAATCAGGAAGGGTTTTATCAGAAGGTCTAGAGAGGTTATCCTTTCCTCTACTCAGCACTGGTGAGGCCACATCTGTCATACTGGGTCCAGTTCTGAGTTTTCCAGTACAAAAGAGACATGGACATACTGGAGAAAGTCCAGCAAAGGTTCCAATAAGATGATAAAGTGGCTGCAGCATCTCCCATATGAGGAAAGGCTAATAGCCTGGAAAAGAGAAGGCTCAGAAACATCTCATTAATGAATATATGCATTCTAGGGGAGGGTGAAGATGAAGGCAGGCTATTTCCAGTAATACCAAGAAGAAGAACCAGAGACAACAGACACAGACTGAAACATAGAAAGCTCTATCTGAACAGCACTGTGAGGGTGACAGAGCACTGGAGCAGATTACCTATGAAGGTTGTGGAGTCTCCGCCCCTGAAGAGATAATAAAATTGTCTGGACATGGTCCTGGACAATGAGCTCTAGATGACCCTGACAGAGCAGGAGGGTTGCGCCAGACATACACGAGTCTCTTCCAACTTCAATCATTCTGTGATTCTGTAATTGCTGTTTACAATTAGAGTAAGTTATAGTAGATGAATACTGCACTCAAAAAGTGGTTTGGCTATGACATGGCTTTGAGATCAAGCATTGTATTGACATCAAATACCTTTGATTTATTACTGTGTGAAGTGTGGTCAAAACAAAAATTGTTCCTCTAGTGACAGAAGAGCAGCTTTTTCTGTCTCGTTTTCTTCACTGTTCATATTACTCTGCACTGTGGCATCAAAACCATATGCATTTTGCATCTGTTACTGGAAGCTGACATGAACAAAAATGAAATTCCAATGGCTTTATCAAAGGAAAAGGACATTGTTATTTCTCTGAAATCTAATCAATTCTTTCTTTCTGTCCATGCATAACCGTAAATCTACCTGGAGTATTGACAGCCAAATGTTTTTTGACCCATGCCAAACACAGTCAAATAAATTTTAGCTCCTTTGATGCACTAGTTTACCAAAACTGAAGCCAGATGTTTCACAGGTGACCTGACAGAATACCATTACTTCCCAATTACCATAAATAAAAGGCAAAGCTGTCACAAAGAGTGTGCAAAGATATATCATTCCTACATTCCTGAATATTTAACCCTTACTGATCAGTCACACATTGAACATCTGCAAGATGTTCCTGGGCTCAGTAATTAGAAATAGGGATCTTGACATTATCACTTCTCGCTTTTCTCAGTATTTAGGTGCTTTGAAAATGGGAGTATTTGGGGGGATTCTAGTAATTTCAAAAGATACAGCTGTCATAAACAGACAGGCAGACAGACCAGCAGCACTTCAGAGATACACGGAAGCTACAATTCTGCCTCCTATTAAGCTCAATGAGAAGATAAATAGGTAGACTAGTATGGCCTTTGATACATTAGCAATAATCCAGTAGTCTTTTCTAGCAGTGCCTCTTTCTTAGTCAGCATATTAGTGAATATAATGAAAGCTCTAAGTGTCTGCACTTTCTGCTTCTCCCTGTGGCATAAGCTGGGATCTACAAGTAGTTTCCAGAATTAAGTTTCAGCTTCAGGCATGGGACTATTTGCTAATTGCACTGTGCAAAAGCTAGTAGTGTAGGTGATCTCAGTGATGGATAATGCATAAAATTAAACCTAACATTACTAGAAATGTCCATATATTTTGCAAAAAGCAACTCTTACACTAGGATGGTGAACAGAACAAATATTTTCCAGAATCCACTGAATCCATGGATTCATTCTGACTTTCATGGGCTTTCAACTACACCAGAGTACTCAAAATGCTGAAGGAACATCACTCCCTGAGAGATACTTTAGGAGTGGTTACACTGAACCAATTAGATGAAAAATAGAGTCTTTGAAGGTTGAGTTCTGTAAATATTCACAGAGTAAAGATATAATAAAACAATGTAATTATAATTATAAATATGCAATTATGTCTCACTGGCAATTTAGTTCAAGTGGTAAGCAAGCAGATTGAGAAGATTTCCAAACAGTATCTGCAGTTAGTATTTGAGATCCAGATGATACTATTTGGTGACTGGTATAGCACCAGCTGGTGGAAAGTCACTACTGTCTTAGTAGATGTCAGCAAGAACACCAACTGCAATGGATTTTTCAGCTTAGATTCCTAAGGGAAACAGGTTCATAAATTCCACTTCGGGTGCATATGTCCAATGTACAGGTCCACCAAGGAAAAGATTTTCTTCCTTACTCTGAAGGTACCAATGTTCCTAACGCCTTGTGTATATTTTTCCCATTGGACCCCAGTAGAACTGCATCTATCCTGAGGGCAGGAATTTAAATGCTCCTGTGACTGTCAAATAAAATTCATGTCTACAGCCCTGTTTGGTTACACTTCTCAAGGGCCTATGTGCTGGGTGAGGTTAGGTATACCTAGATTCACACTAGACACACCTAAAAGGAGTCAATGCCCTCTTACACACTAGCTGTACAAATAGCTGCCTAAGGGGTTAGACTCTCAAATCTCCTTTTGTGCTGGAGGATGTACAAACAACACATCTCCCAGCAACACAATCCAACTTAGGGTACTGGCTAAAACCTCTGGAATTTGTTCTACTTTTCATATGCAAGTCTTTTGGCATGAGGACTTGAACTTCCCTGGCAGACACCTCAGGTGAATTTTCTAACACTGGGTTACCAAGCTGGTAACTTGGTGTAGCTGATTGAATATTTAAACATTTTACTGAAAAGTGGGACAGTTTCAGCCAGCTGGATCAGGGCAAACCATGACACATACAGCAATGCCCAACAAGTGAGAAGGTAAAAGATCTAGTTTCAAACTAAACAGAAGGAACAGGAATTTTGCCTTCTCAAGCCCAAGCAAGATGACACTGGGGGAAAAAAAAAGAGCATTATCAATATTCTTCTGCCCAAGAATGGTTTGTCCAGATATCCTTTTTTACATTAGGAGAAAGAGCACAGCTGTGAACTCTAAGAAAATTACTTTACATTTAACTTTCATGGGGAGAGGACACATCTGTCCTCAGCTTTTCTTACTGGCTATTTTTGGCAGCTCCCCACATACTGTATCCTGCAGCATTTTCTGCCCATTGTGTTTTTTTAGGATACCTGGGTGACTAAATGCACTGCACTGGCCAATAGTGTACAGAAATCTAGGAATTCTGCACAGCTTTGGTGTCTTCATCCCTATAATTCACTGTAGTCATCCCTTATTAATGCTTATTCAGACTGCTGGACAGAGCTGTTCTTTCATGAATTGATATACTCATTTTCTACACTAAGCTTTTAATAAGTAGGTAGGAATAACTGGAGTTTTAGCAAGAGGATGCAATAGAGCTACATCATGGAAAAGGCCTGACCCCATCCATAACCCTCAATTGTAACGTGAGCAGGAACAAAACAGCATGCCACTCTGCTCCCCACAAGCAGACAGGCATTAGAGTGAATGCAGAAACAGCTGACTTTGAAAAAGCACCTCTGTGACTCTGAAATGCCAGCACCCACTGCTCTCATATTCTGTGAAAAAGGGCCATTTGGAGAAAATCATTTAGCCAAAGGAAAAAGTATCACTCATGAAATAGGAGACTCCAGTATGGCTTGTTAACAGTGAAGTAATAACAATAGTCCAGGATTAGTTGCAAAATAGGTACAAAAATAGGTACAAAACAGGTAAAACAAAAATAGGCAAAACAAAAATAGGCAAAACAAAATAGGTACAAAGCCAACCACCTTCGTTTTCATCTCAAATGATGTATTAGCTTCACAGACCTCTGCAGGTTTTCAGTCACCAGAGGGGGACAAAGAACCGTAATGCTACAGACTTGGTTACACTTTGCCTAAATCCACGGAACTTTCACTTCATTTCACTGCCTTCTCAGATGCTTACTCACATTTCTGCTCCAAAGCAGTCTATTTCTCCTATCTTTAATGGTTTGGTATAGCCTTCTTTTAGCTGTTATAGCTTACAGAGATGTATTCTAGTTTTCAGTATTGCATAAAGCCAAAAAAATTGAATCCTCATGAATGAATAAGAACTTGAGGTTTCCCTGTATTCTTCCCACTGTCATGACACAACATTCCTGTTGACCTTTTCTTTCTAAACGGAATACTGCTATCCAATTGGTCATAAAATTCACACATGGCTTCCTACTACAGTCACAGATATTTTATGAAAAATTCAGATATTGCCAAACAAAGATTTTCTTAAGCTTTACTGAACTTTCAGTACAGTTTTGCTTTACCTGTTCTTTATTTTACATTATCTGAAGTAAAGATAGTCTTTTTTCCTTATGTGGCATTTATGTTCTAAAGAAATTATGCCTAAAACATATTGACCAGTTGGGACCATTGGGCTGCATACTAGTGTCATGAGGCAAAGAGTGCATGATGTTCCATTAGTATCTCCTTGTGGAGTTTCAAAGAGTAGAAATTGTTCTCTGAAAATCTTATTGATCCTGATGATTGTGCAACAAAAACATTCTTCTTCTTTCATGCAGAAAAATATGAAGCATGTGTATTAACATATGGCTTGTAATTGTATAGTCCCTCCCTGGCAGCACATTTTTGATGGAAACTTAGAGCTGCACTCTTAAGGAGTGTGCTCTAATTCCCCACCAGTAAAGGAAAATGATGACCACTGCATGCAGTGGTATTTAGCAGTTAAAATTAGCTTCTCTTATTCCCATCTTCAATATACAGGGTTCAGCTTCTTTCTCATTCTCATGCCCTCTTCTTCCAGGTAATGAAGAACATTGACAGGAGATATGGTGAGCTTCTAGAAGACACAGGAGATGTCTCTGTCCAACCAAGTTTTGCTTGCTTTCATGGGGGGGAAAAAGACAATAACAACAACCTGTAATTTCTGCTAGGAAAGACCATAGAAGTTGTTTAGCCCATATAATAAAAAACCATAATTCACAGACTTTTTTTCCACAGATTAAAGCTTGAGGCTACCTTGTTTGGTATCATGTTCACATCACATGAGGAGAAAGCCTGCCAGGTGCTATTTTTTCTCTTAGTATGTACTTACCAGAAGGCAGGACAATCTCATAATCATGCCACATGCTATCTTCAGACATATATCACCCCTTCTACAAATTCTGGTATTTAGCATAATGCATCATGAATCATTTGCTGTCTTTTTTATTTGCATGTCATTACCTAAAATACATGTATTAAATTCTCAATGTTTTTCAGACTCTCAAAGATGCAATTTCATGCCTGACAACTCCATAAAATATTTAGATATTTTCATTTCTTTTAAATTTAAACCAGAAACCTGGCTTCAGTGGATGTTTCAATTGGTTTTTTAAATCTCTCCAAGCTTGTGACATTTGTAACTGCTCAGATGTTAACCCAAACCATTCACCCATTCACCTTGGTAACAGCATACTTTTGGTTTTTATGTACTGGGCTGGACATCAAAGACATGTTTTTATTGCAGAGATTTTACTAGCCAAGTCTGGATTCGTAACAGACCCTGTTTAGCAATGGCTAAGTTGAATAGACAGTTCTTCTTTGAGATAAAAACAGGTGAACTGTGATCAATCAAATCCCAAATTTAAATCTTCCCTCCATCTTTGCTCCCCTCCACCTAGCTACTCAGATTTTGGCTGAGCTGGGATACTTTCTGGATATAAATGCTTTATTTGGTGTGTTCCTTACCATAGGAAAGCTCAGTGTTTATTCAGGAAAACCAATGTGTACACACACATGTACACACTTAACAGTATCTTTCCAGTGGAGACACTCAGGAGCTTTATAGCTACTTCATCCAAAAGGAACCTACCTAATGATGGATGCATTGAACAATTCTCCTTTTTTTTTTTTTTTATGAGAGAAACAGATGCCTTTAGCACCTTGTGTTACATTGCCTTTGCAACCCTGTTCCTACAGATCTGGATGTTCATATATGTAGCTGTGTCTTGCCCGATACTTACTCAAACCATCACCTCCTCCTTCATTACTTCCAGAAAATACTCACTAGCAAAATAATGGCTTCTGCTCCGTTCAGTCAAGGCCCCTTTCACTGCAATTCACATTCACAAGGTCTCTACATGCACATATGTTTAAATATGTTATATTAAATATGCTAAATATATATTATATATTTATATATAATATTTAATATATACCAAGTATTATATTAAATATGCTAAATATGCTACTGCACAAGTAGAACTGAATATATTCCCTGATCTACATAGCCACTTTTGCAAACATTTGTTTTAATACAATAAAGAGCTCTAGATGACCAAACAAACCTTGTGTGGGGATTCAGAAATCCTTTTGGAGAAAGATCCTTAAAGTACATGTTAAGGAGCATAAGCAATGTTCACTGTCATTTTCATTTGCTGAGCTTCATATAAGAGCCCACTTCTAATAAATGAGTCAGGGTACCAGCTGTTTTAGTAGATGTTATCTACAAGTTTTTATGATGATGATTATTTCTATCTTATTTCCAAGAGAAAATAATGAACAGAGGATGCTGCTGAATTACAGTTTAATAATAATACCTTATATAGTGTCTGCTATCCCAGAGCAATTTAGAAATAGTATTCATAAAAGAGTTACTCTGCCCACCCTTGAAATGCCTCCATCTCTCAGCTGGAGGTTGGGATCCAAGCAGATGGCTGGCAAAAAGCAGAAAGAAGATCAGCAGGAGAAGGAGAATTTTGGACAAAAATCCATTGACTTGGTAAACAGCATGTCTTATAGGGAAAAAAACCCAGCACCATGGAATAATTAAATTCCCCATAGAACAGAGGACTTTGGTCTTGCAAAAGAACCCCAACTTTGATTGTACAGAAAGCTTCCTGGGAGTTAATTATCTACCACCGAAAGATGAAAGATCAAATTCTACCAAGTTGTGAGCATATGTTGGCAATGAATATCTATAAACCAATCATAGGCCATGCCTTCCAGGATAGAATATAAATGAACATTTATTTGAGAAGGCTGGTCATTGATGTTTATGGCTTTGCTTTTACTCACATGTATTGTCAGTGCAGAAGATGTAGGTGTGTACCACACTCCCTTCCACTGTGACTGTACCCAGTTGCAAGGTATGCTAACATGCTGCAGTGCCTCATCTGAAGTCTGTGATGAAGCTCTCGTAGAAATATTTTATTCAGCATTTGGGTCTATCATCTGAAAGGAAAAAGGAGAGCTGTACTCCCCTGCTACCACAGCTATAATTCATAATTTTTTTGGTGACTCAAGTCAGCTCTGGGTTGTTTGCAGCATAACAGTGATATACCAAATAATTGAGAGCTTTCTTTTTGTCCCCTTCATGTTTCCCACCAGCAGTTAAGAAATAAACAAGTACATGCTTGGTTCACTCAGAGTTATGGGAGGTACAGATCTCCAAACTCTGTTTGGAGATCCAATTCCTTCAGGAGTCAGGCAAACCATGTAGAAGATGTGCTCTATACCTTCCTTCCCAGTTTGCCACCTCTTGGACACGTGCCTTATCCACTGTTTTACATGATACTTTGTCTGACGATGAAGCATAGTAAAAAAACATCTCAACTACATTATATAGTTTAATGAAAAATAACAACAGTGCTAAACAGACACTAGCAAGCTTCTGAATCCAAAGCATTATACAAGAAGAAGCCTTTAATTTTGTTTCAAATCTGACCTTTTCACATCCTCCACCCATTAGTAGTTTTTCCAATGCAGAATATTCCCACAAGCCATCAGGCTCTGAGAAAGCATTTGAAAAAGAGAGGTGATAAGAGAAGAATGATTTGAGACTAATTGTCTGCAACAGAGAGAGAAAATTAGCTGGTTACTGCTTCAGTATGTAAACTAGCTTGGGCTTTGAAGCAAAATCATTACAGCAGGTTGACAGTACAAATGACAAGTGAGGGAACTTCTCACAGGAGCATTTCTCATGGTTAGAACAGAGCAGCAGGTTAACCCATTACTGAAGGATTAACTGTTCATCAGTTATGTGCTGATGTGTCTGAAAAACATTTGGCTCCTTTGTCTATGACTCACTCTAATTCTTCCAGCCCTTTGTAACCCTGAAACGCCTAAGGTTTCTGTCCGTCCAGAGCTCTCCTGACATGACAGATGATTTGAGAAATGCTGTGGCACTAAATTTCACTACAGAATTTACTGTGGGATTTACTAGAAACCAGCCTGGAAAGTAAACTTTCTCTCAGTTTGTAAAATAGCTCATTTTCACCTGTTATACTCAAATATGCTTTGAGAGATTGCTTCTGCAAAACAATGCCAGAGGTGTTATGAACTGGGGTGACGAATTCAGCCATTTGTACACTGAATTCTGATACTGAAAAGAGAAAGAATACTTAATTATCTCTGATCTAAAGCAGTATGAAAATTTGGTGATTAGAGATATGATTGCTTCTCAGCCATACCATGCAGATAAAGGCAAATAGGAAAGGAGTACTGTATAGATTGTTTTGGCCAGTTCTGAGTAGCTAATACTAGAGATCATTTCCTCTTCTTGTTCTTTCCTGCTCTAGTTTAATTTATTGGCATGCTTACCCTTTGCTTCTTGCTTTTCAGTGTGGTAGGTTTTTGGTTTTTAGGGAGGGTTTGGTGGGAGGGATTTGCAGACTTCTTTGTAAAGGTGAAATACAAGGTAAAATACAACAAATATGAATCAAATCATGAACTTTACCAGAAGTTAGCTCTAATAAAGATTACAAAACAGATAGTATTGTGAAAGCCACAAGCCAACAATTATTATTTATGAGGAGCTGGAACGTTTATAGATCTGTGTGCTGAAACAGAGCCTGGAGGAGATATGACCAGAACTGAGACTAGTCAAGGAATTTTTTCATTACACTGGCTTGTTGATCATCCATCTAGAGTCCCTTTGACTATGCCCTGAAAATTATTTTTTCCATTTTGCAGTGTTTAGAAATCCCTGCTACATGTCCAGTACTGAGATAGCCTGTAAATCTGACCAGCAAGGTAGCCAGTTATCTTGCTCAGAACTGATCAACCTTTATCTGCTTTTGACTGACACTCTTGCAGAAGCTCTCCATTTGGATATTTTTAACGGACAAATAAAAATTGTAGTACAAGACAGGTGGCTGAGAAACATCCTGCTGCTGCTTTAGGACTATGAACAAGATTTCCTAATGAGTTTACTGTTGCTGGGGATGGGCTGTTATAGCCAGAGTGTAAATGCAGTTAGTTTTGGGATGTTGTTTCACTGGAAAACTGATTTTCTGCTCTAAGGTTGTAGTGGAAAGCACAGAAGGATGATGTGTTGAAGAAGATGTTCTGTGAGCTATGCAAACACACTGGACTGCTGCTATCTAACAGGGTGGCCACTTCAGCAGAGATAACAAACTTTATCTGAACTCAAGCACACTTCCTGATAAAGTGGGTTGTCCAGCTGCTAGGTGACATTTACAACAGATAGATTTAATAAGAAAAAGGAAAGACATGGGTTTTGTTATTACTACTTGTGCTGAAAAGCTAAAAATGACTTCAAGCCAAAAGACTTCCAGCTTCTTAGGATATTTAACTCAAAACATGAATATACACTAGTATTCTCCTCTGATTTATCTCCAGATTCTCAGTATGCTAATGCATCAATTCAATTAAAATGCACGCACACTCTTATTTAACTCTTACATCTCCTTGAACATTACCAGTTTGGGGTTTTTAAGGACAAAAATAAAATCATTTTCCACAATGCTTTTGCTTATTGCACTATGGAAGAGTAAGACCGTTATAAGGAACCTGAAATACAGTTGTTCCATATTATTTCCTCCTAGAAATATTTTTATTTATATTTACACTTTTTAAAGTGTATACACTAAAGAAATGGGTATAGCAGTATTTCAAAAGATGTCTTCTACATCAAGAACACCTGCTTTTGTTATACCTACCTTTAGTAAAGGCTTCCTTGATTTCTTGATGACAGGGAAAGGTATTGTAACCTATGAGCATAAGAATTTAATGTTAGGACTCAGATTTACAGCTATTTCCATCCCCAAAATTCCATCATTCAATCTGTGTAATGGCAGTGACATCCTCCACAGAGATGGAATGTGGCAGAACCAGTAACTTACCTATTGCTCCTGGACAATTTCCATATACTGAACACCAAATCTGGTTATTTAAAGGTAAGAGTCTTTCATTGGTTACTACAGATTTCCAGTAAATCCCTGGATAGGAAATAGAATACATACTTCTCTTAAATCCTCATCATCAATAGAATCTGTATTCTTAGAACACAAGTAAATGCAAAACAATGTCATTCTCTTAATGTAGATGACCTCCAATAGGCTGAAGCATTACAGATCTGAAAAGAGTACTGCAAAACTACCTGATCTACAGGTATCCTTATACAGGTATACATATCCTTAGAAACAAGTAAGGATATGGAAGCATAGCTGTATGAAAAAAAACTGAGACTGTGCAGAAGGTAATGTTAATAAGTACTCATATAAACAAAACATGTACGGGGTTTATGCCTCATCTTCATAAAATCATAGGATCATAGAATAGTTAGGGTTGGAAAGGACCTTAAGATCATCTAGGTCCAACCCCCCTGCCATAAGCAGGGACACCTCACACTAAACCATGTCACCCAAGGCTTCATCCAACCTGGCCTTGAACACTGCCAGGGATGGAGCACTCACAACCTCCCTGGGCAACCCATTCCAGTGCATCACCACCCTAACAGGAAAGAATTTCTTCCTTATGTCCAATCTAAACCTCCCCTGTTTAAGTTTGAACCCGTTATCCCTTGTCCTGTCACTACAGTCCCTAATGAAGGGTCCCTCCCCAGCATCCCTATAGCCCCCTTTCAGATACTGGAAAGCTGCTATGAGGTCTCCATGCAGCCTTCTCTTCTCTAGGCTGAACAGCCCCAACTTTCCCAGCCTGTCTTCGTATGGGAAGTGCTCCATTCCCCTGATCATCGTCATGGCCCTCCTCTGGGCTTGTTCCAACAGCTCCATGACCTTTTTATGTTGAGAACACCAGAACTGCACACAAGACTCCAGGTGAGGTCTCTCGAGAGCAGAGTAGAGGGGCAGGATCACCTCCCTCGACCTGCTGGTCATGCTCCTTTTGATGCAGCCCAGGATACGGTTGGCTTTCTGGGCTGCAAGCGCACACTGCAGTCAACTCATGTTTATTTTCTCATCGACCACCACCCTCAAGTCCTTCTCTGCAGGGCTGCTCTGAATCTCTTCTCTGCCCAACCTGTAGCTGTGCCTGAGATTGCTCTGACCCAGGTGTAGGACCTTGCACTTGGCACGGTTAAACTTCATGAGGTTGGCATCAGCCCACCNTGTAGCTGTGGATTGCTCTGACCCAGGTGTAGGACCTTGCACTTGGCACGGTTAAACTTCATGAGGTTGGCATCAGCCCACCTCACAAGTGTGTCAATGTCCCTCTGGATGGCATTCCTTCCCTCCAGTGTATCCACTGAACAGCACAGCTTGATGTCATCGACAAACTTACTGAGGATGCACATCTTCTGAAAGAATGAGGAAATATTCACTGTGATTAGGAAGCAGAAAATACAAAGTTTATGAAAACAAAATTTCTTTGCCTCTCTAAGTATATGATCCCACTTCCCAACTCTTTTCAGCTGGAAGCTGAAAAAAAAAGACTAAGATCAAAATCAGGTTAAATGGGTAAATCAAATCCTCAGTTACACAGGATAGCAAGTAATTCTGAAAGAGATAAAAGGCTTTTTATCCCCTTCTTTTTTTTTTTTTTTTTTTTTTTCAG
>NDXB01018252.1:81339-133299 GCA_002631895.1 Agapornis roseicollis
TTTTTTTTTTCTTCTCAGGGCCCAAGCAGCTCTTTAACTATGTGTATTAAGGTGAATTCCTCATTATTTTCATCATGGTAACTCTACTTATTGTGCGTTTTGCATGTTTCTGCTTTGGGCAGCTAGAACTTGCTACCAACAGAAACTGTTCCAACTTTACTGTGAATTTGAAGGCACGGTAAGACTTGTGTTTCTTCTTTCTGTTTGGCCATCTTCAAGGGATGACTCATTCTTTGCTGCTGAGAATTGGCCTTTTCTTGATATGTCCATCTTGTACACTAGCAGATCACCCTCCAAGTAAAAAGGCTGAGGGAGTTGTTTACGCACTAGTGCCATATACATTACTCGTCCTCCCAGAAAAAGTTCTCCAGTGAGCAGTGTATGATTCTGCTAATGAGTTTTAATTCAACAGGAAGTTGGAGCCTCTCACATTTTAAAGGGGTGTAAACTTCACTGAATTCCTGCAGTACTGAGGCCAGGTATAGATGGAATTTAGAAAAGCTTACATGGTTATGGCTAAAGGGGAGTTTTTGAGGTAACACTGAACTATCTTTTCTAAATTAAAAATACACAGATCTTTCAGTTCCATTTATTTTTATGTTTGGTAGCTGGGTTTTTTAGTATGCCACCTAAGCCTTTTAAAAACCTAATGACACATGTTTTTCTCTTCAGGTCCCAAATTATTGCAGACTTTTTCCATTTCTTCACAGAATATCAGTTTTCTGAATTACACTTGCTCTTCCCCCTCACAAGCTTTACACTACACAGGCCATCGAAGATGTGTAGAATTAGCTAGTCTTTTCCCACCCCTATCACCCCTTGGACATATCTAAACTTTTTTGTTCTCTTTGTGACTGGCCCTGAACATACCAGAGGGGTTATTTTAACTTTACATTTCTGGGACTTTTCAAAAGGTACTTCAAGATATATTTTGCAACTTTGGAAATACACATCTACAGCTTAGTTTTCCTATAAATCAGCTGTACATGCTTAGGCCAGTGTTTATGCTGAGCCTTCTCTTTCTGTAATACGTTGGTAGGAAGAATATAAACATAGAAGAGCTATCTTAAAGTGATCTGCAGTAATTTATCAAAACAGTTTCCTTGTAGACCTTAGCCATGAAAATCACAAACAGCTTTTGTGCATAAAACAACAACAAATGCTAGCCCTGAAGCTCTAAGGGATCACAGAAACAGTTCTTCAGTGCATTTCCGAGTATTGATCCATATGAATTTTCATGCTCCCAAGTTTACATAATTCTCAGGTGGAAATTAACTCAGAGCATGCAATGTGAAATTCAGCTAAGCGTTCTGCTTCCCATATTTCCAGCTCAAAACCATACTGCAGCTCAACTTCTCTCAAAAGGCATGCAAGTGTTGACAAACCCCCATGCTGGATTTCAAACTTCTAATATGGTTTTGGTTTCATTGCAAAATTTTGCATGGCTTTGGTTTCCTATAGTAAAATGTTTTAGGCTTTGGTTCCCTATAGTAAAATGTTTTATGCAATTTTCAGAAGGGTCTAAATGGGGAAAAAGCAAAATGAATTCTAGTGTCAGTAAGTCCATGACTTCCCTCCCAGCCTATGGACCCTAGAGTGACACTGGTTCCACAGATCAGTTCAGATATTAAGGAATCTTTTGTGACAAATCTGCAGCTGACCTTTCAGGTTTTGCAACAGATATTACACATTTCTTCCAGAACAAATGACCTTCTCACAACATCCACATAATTACCTACCTCACAAGTACTTCTGCATGGTCCTATCACCGCAACATAGCCTGCAACACTCAAGTATGCGTACAGAAAACACCCAGAGGAAGAGTACTTTCCTAGTGGACTGTGGGTTAAGGACCTCTTGAAAGAAATCCTGATACTCAGACAACATGGATGAGGAAAGAGCAGTATCTCTCTCTAGTTCAGAGATTTATAACTGAAAGGCCATTAGAGAAACTATTCCTTTCTTACACTTTTAGCTAAGCCTAACAGCTTGCAGCTGCACCTACAAGTATTCTAAAGAGCTGGGAGCTTCCTAGACTACCTTGGCTGTATCTGTTCTTTGCCAACTTTTTAAAAAAAAAAACCAAAAACAAAACAACAAAACATTAAAGACAACAATTTTCTCGGGTGCATAATAAGAACATTCAAACTACCAGTTAAGTGGCTTTTCTCAGCCATAATTACCAGGATTCTTACATCTGAAAGCAAATCAGAGAGGTTTGTTTCACTTCTTATTCATTTAAATTGACTTATTTCACTTTACAGTGAAAAGAATGAAAAATAAAGTCTTGGATAAAATTACAGCTTAGCCTGAAAGCCTGTTTAAGAAGCTACTGCACCTCACCTCTTAGTTATAAATTTCCATGAAATGGTAGTACTGTGCTATGATATATTTTCAGGATCATCAAGTGAGCTTCAGATCAAGAACCATAGAACCATAGAATAGTTAGGGTTGGAAAGGACCTTAAGATCATCTAGTTCCAACCACCCTGCCATTGACAGGAACACTTCACACTAAACCATGTCACCCAAGGCTTCATCCAACCTGGCCTTGAACACTGCCAGGGATGGAGCACTCACAACCTCCCTGGGCAACCCATTCCAGTGCCTCACCACCCTTACAGTAAAGAATTTCTTCCTTAGATCCAATCTAAACTTCCCCTGTTTAAATTTGAACCCGTTACCTCTTGTCCTATCACTACAATCCCTAATGAAGGGTCCCTCCCCAGCATCCCTATAGCCCCCTTTCAGATACTGGAAGGCTCCTATGAGGTCTGCACGCAGCCTTCTCTTCCCCAGGTTGAACAGCCCCAACTTTCCCAGCCTGTCTTCTCATATGGGAGGTGCTCCATTCCCCTGATCATCGTCATGGCCCTCCTCTGGGCTTGTTCCAACAGCTCCATGACCTTTTTATATTGAGGACACCAGAACTGCACACAAGACTCCAGGTGAGGTCTCACGAGAGCAGAGTAGAGAGGCAGGATCACCTCCTTCGACCTGCTGGTCATGCTCCTTTTGATGCAGCCCAGGATACAGTTGGCTTTCTGGGCTGCAAGCACACACTGAACCCTCTCATGTTCATGGTCTTATCAACCACCACCCCCAAGTCCTTCTCTGCAGGGCTGCTCTGAATCTCTTCTGTGCCCAACCTGTAGCTGTGCCTGAGATTGCTCCGACCCAGGTGTAGGACCTTGCACTTGGCATGGTTAAACTTCATGAGGTTGGCATCTGCCCGCCTCACAAGTGTGTCAATGTCCCTCTGGATGGCATTCCTTCCCTCTAGCAAAGCTTACTTATTTGTGTGGATACCTTTGCCACTTTCATTTCTGGAAAAGGTGATTATAAATACAGATCAGCATGAAACCTATGAACAATTGCAGCTTATGAATTTTGTGTTGGAATATCTAAGATTCTAGCTACAGTTTTGAGAAAATGATTAGTAATTTGAACATGGAAGTAGAGGATTTAGAGCATGTTGATACAGGAGGACCACAGAGAAATTGTGATGCCACAAGTGGCATGGTGGCATATAGTTCTTACACTCTTACTGGGCACTTCTGAAGCCTTAAGTGCATTCAGGAGCAGCTGCCTCTTAAGGAGGATGATTTTAACAATCCTCAACCTAGGGATTGGCTCACAGGTGTTATTAGAAGGGCACTACTCAATTCTCTGTCCTGTGCTGTCTTGCTGTGGACAAGTGCTGACATGTTTTTCAGCTGGGCTTTACTGCAGTTCTTCCTTCTGCAGAAGGAAGCTCTTGAGTGGAAAATGAACCTTGTGAAGTCTGACTGAAATTTGTCCCAGTGTTTTGCTATTGATAAGTGGTGTCAGAGGAGTGTGAAGTGGAGTTAGATATGACTCTAACTAGCCTCTTTAGAGCTGGAGGGGTGTTTGGGGCTTGATGTCTCTAGCTAACTATTTGCTCTTCAGTATTTATTCAAGACAGAGTTAATGATCCAAGATCTTAAAACAAACTTTAGAAGAGGAAGCTGGACTAAGGCAAATAAGCAAATGTATTTAAAATTCCCAGAGTGAAGGTACTAAGGAGAAAAAATATCTGAGAAGGATGTCTTTATCCCAGCTGTGCTTTCTCATGTCAGGTGAATTCACACTCTGGTTTGACTTAAAATGATCGTAAAACATCTTTAGCACAAACAGTATATTTAACAAAGATAGAAATGGCCTCATTAGAAGTGCAGTAGTTTCTCACACCTTGTCTGCTTTCAGGGAATAATTGGTAATTCTTCTTAGTGATGTGCTGCAGACACATTCCAACTCTGATGTCAGCAGCATGCCTTTGCTTTTGTGCAGCATGGTTAATTTTCCAGAGCTTGTCAGATAGGGAAATAAACTTATTTCAAGAACTATGAGTTATTCCCATTGAAATAAAATCCTTTTGGGCATTGAAGCAAAGCTTCTGTGAAAAATTGATTTCACGATTCTTTCTAAATGTTAGGCTGTCTTTTCTTCAGATTTTTTGAGGCAGTGACAATACTCCTAGCGTCCACTAATACATCAGCAATGACTAAAACGGATACATCATTCCATGCATCAAGCACCTCCACCCTATGAACTAGCCCAGATTAAGACCCTGTCTTGTAATATGCTAAGGTTATTTCACAAAGGGAGAACTTCAAGTTTTCTGCTTAGAGAGGAAGGCTGTGCAGTTATCCCTACATGTTCAATCAAGACTCTCTAACCAATTTCCAGAGCACTGGGAAAAGCAGCATATTTTGGAGTAAATTATGCTAGAATTTGAGCAGACGCTTTGTAGTTAAGACTACTCATACCTGCATAACTGTTATACCTCATGTGAGTGTGATGGGAGAAAATTAAATCTAAAATGTGCAAGTAGCAAATAAATCTTACCGTAGCCTGATTTTTATATGAATGTTGCCTTAGGGAAGGGATGTGTAGCTTAGAAAGAAAAAGACCGACGTTTTACAAAATATTCTGCCATTTTGCTCACCTTAATTACTTCAGTCTAAGTACCTACTTTTCACCTTTAAAGGTGTGTCAGCAAAACTGTTCTTTTCATACAGGCTGAATTGCTGGAGGGCTCATGTGTAAGGCCTGTCATAGTGGATGCTGGGGAGGTTTCCTGTGCTGCATAAGTGTCAGTTATAGCTCTTAACACAGAAGTTCTATCTCATCAGCAAATATCAGCTGCAAAACATGACAAAGGCGATCTATTTTAGGCAAAAGTTGAGCTGAGTGTGGAATTTCATGTGGACTTAACCAACAGTAATTCTGGGACTTGATGTAATGTACTGATGGGCCTGCTTTCATGTCCAGAAAGAGGTGACTGCCAGAAAGGTCAGTGTCAATGGGGGAGGTAATGTAGACCACACAGAAAATATAGGGAAAAATGTAAACGTTCAATACATATGATGCAGCTGGAAGCAGTGCCTTCTTGAAACACCCTTCATGAAGTCCTAAAGTTTTAGCCAGATAGATTGGTGTTCCCTTACTTCCTTCATGACAAAATCAACATAATCACAGCTGGTTACCCTTGGAAGAAGGTGAAGAGAAAAGAATTGCAATATCCCTATGGTGCAGGTGACAAGTGGTACAAATGGTGAAATCTACTTTTTCTGGGGATGTGTTAATTAGAGTTAACATTAAAAAAGAAAACATTGATCTTACATTTCAAAATACAGTAGTTTTAGGAGAACAAAAATCACTTTCAAAAGATTATCTATAGCTCTTCTTCCTTTTTTTCTAACTTTTGCCATTAAATGAAAATAAAAAATTATGTTGTTTAGATATTTTTACTCTTTCATTTTTTCTTTATCATCTGCTTCAAATTCTACTGACTTAGCACTTCCAGATCTCTTAAATTTACACTGCATCAAGACGTAGAGTTCTTATCTTTTCTTTCAGAATGTTTTTATTGTCATAAACTGGAGATGTTTCAAAGGATTAGGCTGAAAGGAGAAAAAAAAAATCATGACTGAAATCAAGCATAGCTCAGTTCTCTCTGTTATACTTGGTATTTAACAAGCTAAGTTAAAAAGGTGAGAGAACAAACAAAACTCTCAGAACCCAAGATAAAATGTAATATAGACAGGATCAACTTTCAACACTTTGTTCAGTTCTAATCCCAGTACAGTAGATCCAAGCTTAAAACACCCTCAACTGACTGATTTCAACCTTCAGACCCTACACACCCAAGCTGTATTTTTCTCATGGGCCCCAGTTCTTCAGCAGATATGTTCCAGCAGGTTAAACTTTTAGCTGATCCCTTTCTAGGTTTCCAGTAAGCATGTTGCCCAAGCAAAAGGAACTAAGAGAATTTTGATACTGAAGTTGAAGTACAGATTGTCTCAGGACACAGTATATCTCATTTCATTTTAAAAAGAAAGTACAGGCAGGAAAAGCAATGGGCTAGTTTTAGCCCATTATTAACAGAAAAGCCTACATGTGCTGAATGCTTTCTTTGCTTTTATTGCTTCCCTGTGCCTGTTCAGGTGTGCAGTCTCAGGGCAGAAGGGTTAATCACAGACACTTCATTGTTAGTGAGTTTCAGGCAACAAATTGGGTGCTTGTACCAGGAATATCCCTCTGTTTGGGGACTCAAAATCCCACTGCCTCAGTTCCATTGAGGAAGTGGAAATGTTAGAAAGAAGAGAGAAACTGTGGGGCTGGGAAGGTATCTGAGGAGTGCCTCCCCTCCCAGGGGAGTGGTTGACCTGAATTTCTAAGATGCTGAGCCCAAGGCTTTTTGAGTCTGAAAATCAGTTTCTTGTACCTGTAACACAGATAAGACCAACCTACCAGTGAAGGAGCTGACTTGCATCTTTCTTTTACTACCAAATCTTTGGCAAAAGATCTCACCTGTGAGTACTGGAAAAAACAAAACAAACAAACAAAAAAAAGAGTGATTGGGATGCTGTAAATCCCAAATCCATTGAGCTCAAAAGAGCCCCAAATTTACCCTGCAGTATAGTCAGGACAGTCCCTCACTATCTGAGGTTGAACAGACACTTGAAAAGCAGCCCAGCTTAGCACAGCAAGATCCTTGGGGCAAGAATCAGTGACAATTTCAAGCTGGCATTTTATTTCAGCTGTCACTTCTTTTCTGCTTTCTGTCACTCCAGTCCCTACTGGCCAGACTTGAAAATAAACTTTTTTGTCTCTGGAAAAATTAATGGCATTCCTGTGGAAAGCAGGTTGGTTGAAAGAAGCACTATCAAGTCCAAGAAATAAACAGGAAAGTATTATTAAGAGAAAAATAATCTTCAAGAGAAACAGATTTAATGATTAACAGCTCTACTTTACCACAGGCAGAATTCCTGCGGTGATATATGGAAACCCTCTGGGACTCTCAGTTTTTACTAGATAATCCATCCTGAATGTTAAAATACTGCTTTATCCCCTACACATCACCTTTTGAACTATTCAGGCATTTTACTGATTGACCTCAAGAATATCCCTGGCCCATATTTTCTGAGGTACATGGCTGCCTGACTCCCAACAATAAAGTAAATATTTGTTTTGGTGTTTTTAAGGTTTTTTTGTTTTGTTTTTTTAAAAAAATATAAATTTGTTTTAAGTTTGTCTTGGATGCCATATTTTAAAAAAATAAAAAAAAAGGGGGAGGGGAGGGAGGGAGAAAACCCTCTGAGAATCAATATCTGCGGATCATGAATATTCTGTTACTCCGAATTGTGATATTGCCCATTGAATCATGCAATCCCTTGATCCATTTATTCACAGCATATTTGGTGCACAAGTGCCCAAGAATCAAAGAAAAAAAATCAAATAATAGTCATTGTTATTGATTATAGAAGATCCCTTATAGTCAAGGAAAACACATTTTTCTGCCAAACCCACCTTTTAGAAGTAAGACTCTTACAATGAGCAGACTCAAAAAACTGGAGCCCTGAAAGAGCTTTACTTCTTGGCATTTCTTGGCATAGTTCTCTAAGTTTTTCTTAACAGAAGTGAAAAGTGATGAAGCTTCACTTTTAAGTAACTTGAATCAGCACCAAATTAGTCACAAGAGAAAGGCTGTAAAATGGTTGTCAATACTTATAAAAGCAACAAACCTATTAAAAGAGGTACATCAAGTTCCTGGAACCTGCTAGGGAGAGACAAAATGTCCTATTCCCTCCCCTCCTAGAAGGGTGGGAATAAATATTGACAGTTAATTTTATTAGTTAAAGCCAGAGAGTGAAATTAAGCCAAATAGCCTCCCCTGTGTATAGCTCCAGTCAGCATTTGCACAGGTGAAGTTATTTATGCTCCTGGTACAACCATGAGCCCAACCTGAGCCAGCCACTCCACAGACACAGTAGAAGAGAGCTCCTGTTCCAATGAATTTGAGGAAGAAAAGAAAAGAAGACAGACAATGAAGGATAATCCAAACAATCTTTACTTTGTCGTTCATATTTAAGATACAGAAGACAGCTGTACTCATTTTCAGAAATCTCAACCATAACAAAACTAGCAGAACTACAACCATACTTCTTTACATCTTTACTTGTTTTTCACTCCTCAAAATATGTCTTTCAGGATAAATGCAAATAAATCTTAACTAAATGATGACACCACAGCATATGGTGGGTTTGCATCTACCAGAATGGTTCATGGCTGAACAGGACTTGTCAGGCAGTGTGGCAAATGCCATACAGGGTTCGTCAGGACTACTAAGCCACACAACACTCATTTTTCTGAAACCTATTATTTCCATCTGTTTCTTATCTTGCAGATGGTAAACAAAATATAACATGAGAAATGGAGGCTGGATGGTGCTATTGATAAACCTTTTTCACATTTAGACTTCTGAAGTTCACATCTTCGCCCGTAGCGTTTTGGATGGCTGCCTTCTAAACTCCTGTCAAACCACTGCTTGCCATCCTTCTTCCTGCTTGCTTTTTTTTTTCTTCTGAACTCCGTGGAGGAATAGACTGCCACTACACAGAAAAGCAAAGCAGTAAGCATGAGAATGCCAAAGCTGTCATGCATTCAGCAGAAAAAGCACATAAAGTAAGAAGGGTATCTGAAGAGATTTCACGAAGATTACAATTTACATTTTAATAGTTGGAGAATGATAAGTTGCATTGATTGGTGGCTGACATGAAAAAAATAAAGATGTGTCTAATGGTCAAGTGTCAGCAAAAGCATGTGTCAGCTCTCTGTGTAAGTACCCTTTATAAGTATCATTCAAAAACCCCAAAGAACTCAATGAACGAGTCACAGTGATTTGGGCTAACTCTTAGTCTTCAAGACTAACCTAGAACTGAGGCATTTAGTCTGGCAGCCTGATAGGTGAGGATGCTATTTGATTTGTTGCTAAACCTACATGGCAAAGGTCAGAGATATAGAGGAGTTTGCTGCTTGCTTAGGAGAGCTCTTACCTATATACAGGGAGAAGAAAAGCCCAACAGTTCCAACTGCAGCTAGTTTTATCCTGCCTGGGAAAAGATTTGGGAGTGTGGGAAGAGGCAGGAAAGCTACAAAAGGAAGGCATTTTCTCAATTGAATGATGAGTCAAGTGTCCCTCACCACAGTGCCTGCACAATACCAAGCTGTTTACAGCACAGCACATTAATCCTCTGGAGTGACATAACCATTTCACAGACCATATTTTAAACTGTTTCTATTAGAATACTAACGGTTCCTGAGTCCTGGTTACTATTTTGTGGCTTACAGATTTATGTGTTTGTGGGTGGGCTGCATGCTTCAACATCATTGCTAACCTGTAAAAGAAAAAGTCATCTGATCAGTAAACCTAATGGTCACTTTCCTTTCACTTCTGCTGTGTACTTCTTGATATTTTGGGTGCTATTACCTTATCAAAAATGAAACACAGCACAAAAGAGGCTATGGCTCAGGGGTAACAGTATCTAATGTGATAGAGCTGCAGCTAGTGTGGGGTGTTTCTGCAGAGCATGAGATTTGATAAATCTACTTGCCAGTCTGAAGGTGTTAATCTGAGGTTTTGTCAAGCATGGAAATAAATATATCAGTGGTTTTCTGGGTTGATGCTTCATTGGCCATCAAGATTTTAGATGCTTAATGTAAATGACATTCTGACGAAAAAGACATACTATAAGAGGCATAGGAAAAAATCTGAGAAATCTTAGAAAAAAAAAAAAAAAGGATGTAGTTTCAACTAGATACAGACAAATCCTGCTACTGACAGATATTAGTGAGGAAAATCTTCCTCTTTGAAGAAGCTTATGGGACAAACTGATGCTAAATACCAAGACAAAAATATGGATTTACAACAATGACAAGGGAGTATGTTTGACTGTCTGTGCCACTGATCCCTGATTGAATCTCTCTTTTATAGTCTTAAGTGAAAGAGAACTATCAAGTGATCTCAGAGAAATAGGGCAAAATGACTTAATGATCCAAGTTATGAAATTCTGGTTCAGACTTGAATTTTCAACTGGTTAGAGCATTCGGATCAGTGATTTTTGCTAGGGAGGTACTAACATATAAAAGAACTCTGTAAACATGTGCCTTAATATATCGATATTGTTCTTTTGACACAGCTTAAATATTTAATTTAATTTGGTGTATCAGATTCCAGGAGATCTGGGCATGAAGTAGCTCATATAATCCACTGTCTGAACACCACAAACTTATATTTTACTGAGCTATTTCCTTTTTCTCAGGTTGGAACTTGTGACTGGGCATATTGCGATTTTAAAAATCCAAAGTATTATTCCGCATTATTGAATTTGTTGAATCCTTTAATGTAAGCTGAGCAACTGTATCTCAAAAAGAAAAAAGACTTTTTGTTTTTAAGTTAGAAGTTCAAAGTGTGTAGAGGGATTTTAAATGTCTATGCACCCTGTCAAATGCTAAATCAAATGGAAGAACCTTATGTATACATACTTCACAATCCTCAACAGCTTCCTGATCTCTTTCAGACTAAAGCCATAAAGCAAACAAAAGTTGCTTTCTCATCATAGACACTCTAGTTTGAAGAGTTTCAACTCTGAATCCTTTCAAACACCTGTCTCCTTCCCCCTGCAGTTATTTATATCTTGGAGGTAAAAATCTGCATGTTGAAAGTTTCTGATCAAACACCAAAGTGCTAAAGGACTGCAAATTATAGTAAAATCTTCTAGGATTAGGAAATTGGACAGAAATATAAAATATGTTTGTGTTCCTTTCTAAATTATGTAGTTTATATATGTATGAGTGTTAATGAATATGTATCTTTATAATCTCTTTATTTATATTCTGTCTCTTTCACGGACACCCCCTTGTTCTGGCGAAAGAGGTTGCATGCCCTTGTGAGGCTGAGAGCTATGCTAGCAGTGGCATATGCTTCTGGTACGGTCTCCCATGCCAGGCAGGTCTCAACTGAAGGGTCAGACAAAGTGTGTCCATGGGCAGGATATGCTCACTAGCTTTGGGGCAACCATCCTAGGAGAAGGACAACTCTAACTTCAAACCAGGCAGATGGAGCTCTGTCGTGGTTTAAACCCAACCAACCACGCAGCTCGTTCACTCACTCACTCAACCCCCCCTTTCTTGCCCTCCCCTGCTTCCAGAGAGATGGGGGGAGAATCAAAAGAATGCAACTTCCACAGGTTGAGATAAGAACAGTTCAGTAACTAAGGTATAACACAAATCACTGCTNCCTTTCTTGCCCTCCCCTGCTTCCAGAGAGATGGGGGGAGAATCAAAAGAATGCAACTTCCACAGGTTGAGATAAGAACAGTTTAGTAACTAAGGTATAACACAAATCACTGAATACAGCATCCCATCAACCACAACAGATAACTCACGACACCCCACCAACCGAGTGCTGACCGACCACCTCTTCCAACCACCCCGAGAGAGCTAGGCCTTCCAGATCACCCGCAGTTACATCCTGGGCATGACGTGCTATGGTATGGAATACCTCTTTGGTCAGTTTGGTCCTGTCAGTACAGTCCTGTAAGGCCATCCAAGAGAAGGATACTCTAATCAAACCTACGACCCAAGGACTTTGCTGTCACCATCCAAGCTCTCTAGGCCCTGACAGATAAACCTCAGGTGTAAAGTGTGGGGCCAGTTCTGCTCACGCTGTGCCTCACCTAAAAAATCCACTGCGCAGGCCCTAAGGGTTTACTAGTAAGCGTGGGTGAAGTCAAACCATCATCATTTATATTCTGTATGCAGAACTTCTATTTAAAGAAAATACCCATGTTTGCCTTCTGGCCCACAAAGAGCTGTCATTAGAGTTTACTCCATAAAGCCAACTCACTCCCCAGTTGTCTTAACCTAATATTTATTTATATCCCTCATCTACTTCTTGTACCATGCTATAACTTCATGTCTCTGGGTGCTGAGGTACAGGATAACTTTGACTTCATGTGAGGGCAGAATCATACTAGCAGTCAGTATCAGTACTCATGATTTTTTCGACCACAATGGCAGGAACAGCTCCTGTAGGTGTGTCTATATACAGGCTAAGGGCAGGTCACTGCCATCAGTGTGTGCTCTAGGATACTTCCCTGTGGAGAGCTCTGATTATAATAATAAAATAAAATAAAAATAATAACACTCCCAAAAACCAAATCAAAATACAAAAAAATAATAAAAAGATCCTTTATTGAGTGAGATGTTTTGATTATTGTACACCACACTCTTGAGCATCCTTCACTTAAGCACTGTTGCTTTCTTGCACTGCTACTGCAGAGGGGCAATGCAGGCACCCATTTTCTTGCTCAGAAGGCACCTGGGGGTTCATGTGTTTGTCTCTACCTCGGTGGCCCAACAACATCCTTGTGTGCTTTGATCATTGTACAGGATTTTGGGTCTGCAGCATAAGCATTAATCTGTTGTTACAAGATGCTGGTACTTGTGCTGGCATAACTGCAGGGCTGCCAGTCTGCAGCAGGGCTGGGGAAAGTACAGAACATGCCCAGACCACCTCTCCTTACCTCATCCATGAAACCGTCTTAACACTGCAAAATGTATATATTAGCTTAAGCAGTCTATATTTATGTAGGTGATATTTATAAAATGTTTTCCTGTCCCCTGTGCTTTCTTTGCAGATTTTTATGAGTTTTAAGACTGTGAATATAAAGAGTACATAAATATCACACTCAGGTAATTTTATAGTATCTTACATCAAATTTTGAATTAATTTAGAGTGAGCAAGATGTATCTCACCAGCATTTGGCTGTTCAGTCGATGAAAGCTGGATTCTTTTCCATTCTGTGGGAGGTCTTGCTCTTTGCTCTTTTGAAGGCCGCTTCCACTCATATATCACCTGGGTTAAAATGCAAATGGCTGAAACATAATTCAGGCAGAAGATGTTCTGTGGTAGAAAAAGAAAAGCTGTTTCAACCAGTGTGAAGCACCAATTCTGTAAAACCAAAATGAAAGATTTCAACAGCGACGTCTTGTTACAGTTTGTTAGCAACATGAAATACCCCTAGTGCTGACATGTCCTCTCAAATAGTAAATAAATAATACTGTCTGGAAAAAATCCATCAGATTCTGAATTAACAGCAAAATCAAAACATTCAGAAACAATTTTTCTGATACTGAAAATGGTCCTTTGGAATTTTCAATGATGTTAATTGAATTTCATGAAAATGATGTTCCAATTAAATGGATTTTTCTCAGGAGAAAAAAATCTTAAAACCATTTTAGAGTCTAATGCATATGTTAATCCAAGAAGAGAATTAGACATTATGCAATTGGAAATGCCATCTGCAATGCAATCACAATTTGTCATTCTCAGCTTCATTCATCTTGTAATAGTCAAAGATCTAAACCTGAGCCAAACTTAACACTGTCTGTGTGTATTAATTTGAAGTGTTTTGGCAATGCACTGTTCTTCTAATTTTATTTTTTTTATTAAATTTGGGGAAAAATCAAAAATCTGCTTTTGCTTGAATGCTCAAATGCTTTTTTCCAGAGTGTTCAAAAGGACTTCTTAAAAATCCATTTGTTCTGTGTTTTTATAGGTCTTTTTTGCTTTAGTCATCATTATTGAACTTTTTAATGAACATTTTCATAAAAACTTAGTTATAGAATTATTTTATTTACCAGGAAAAAAAATATTGAAATGTTTCATATCATATAAAATAAATACATCATTATCTATTTAGCAGTGTTTTGGTCACACAATACATATGTGAAGGGTGAAATTGTTACCAAAAGTTGAATATTTGAAGAACAATGTCAATTTTCTGTATCTTTGGAAAGGCCCTTTCCACTTCTGCAAAATATAAAACAAAGAAACAAAAAAAAGCACACGGTCTGTAATCCTAACATGTGATATGAAGATTACCTATGTTTCCACCATGTGGTAGTGAAAATTTGTTTCTATCCTTAATATGTCTATTTAAGTAAAGAAAAGTAAACATGCATGAGAAAAGGTGATAGCTGAAAGAATTATAAAAATGGCACAATTTCTAAATTTCTACATATAAACATTATGGAGAAATTAAGTCATCCACAGAATTATATTTAATGTGCTAAATGTGAAGTTATATTTGAAAGTGTAAGAGAGAAAGGTGTTAATACTCATTTTTCTGTAACTGCAATTATCAGGTTGGCATTTAAAAGACAGTGTACCCTGTAGTTAAAGGATAGGAGACCAATGCTGAGCTTTTATGAGTCATCTTGCACTCATTAAGTAAATGGAAAGACGAAATTGACTTGCATTACATATATGACATTCATAAAATATACATCTATGAAATAGTGTATCTGGCCTCGTAATGGTGCATGGCCACACAAGCAAGCAGTCATCAAAGTCATTGTCCACTGCCTAATCCCAAATAAGAGAATGGTCAAATAGAACCAAGACACTGCTGGTACATGGAGCAGGGATACTGTTCCAGTCATGAGGGCAAAAGGAGGGACACAGAGGAAGTTTTAAGGGAGAAGGGGGTGTGTGTTACTATTAATGTTACTATTATTATTAGTTTGATTTTGGGGGGTAAGAAAGCAAGACTTCTGGCACACATTTGCCTTTTGGGCCCTTGACAGAAGGAGTGAACTTCAAACTAAGTAGTACACTAAATCAAAACTGAGCTGTCAATAGATGTTGGAGGTATCTGAGCCAGGCTTTGATTGTAGGTGCTTTTACACAAGCAAAATAAAGCAGACATGGAAATATAAACTTCTCTCACGAAGAAGAACACCATCTAAAGCAGATGTATCTCATTAGTTACAGGTACTGATAGCTGAAATTAATCACCTAGAACTGAAAATTTGAAATCAATCTTTTACCCAAACTTCAAACCAAGTGAGAATTGTGGCCACACTAGAGTAAATCCATTGACTTTCAGTGGGACTATGCTGGCATAAAAAATTATTGGCTACATTTCATGTGCATTTCTCTTTATATGAGCTATTAAAATGCATATTTTACAGATTTCAGTAACATGTATGCAAAGGGCCATGATCCATGGCAGATGCACCTAGAATTTGGCATCTATGAGAGTGGTGAGGCACTGACACAGGTTGCCCAGAGAAGTTGTGCCTGCCGCTTCCTTGGCAGTGTTCAAGACCAAGTTGGATGGGGCTTGGAAAAACCTAGTCTAGTGAAAGGTATCCCTGCCCATGGCAGGGGGGTTGGAACTAGATGATCTTTAAGGTCCCTTCCAACACAAACCGTTCTATGATCCTGTGAAAAATGACTGAGATGAGTAACAAGCTAACAGCAAAATGATATGGCTATGGTGAAGGCTTTTATGCCTGCATACTTAGAGACACCAGAAATATTGCAGAGTTTTTGCAAGAGAAGCAAGTAAATCAGAAGTGTGGTGGATTCAAGTAGGTGTCCCAGCATAGGGTAGAAAACTCAGCCTTGGCCACTTGCACTCTTAGGCTGACAGGATAGAATAATTAGGGGAATTTGAAGTATCTAGCCTAAGCTAGTCCATTAGGCTCTCCCTATGCCAGAGGATACACAAAGAGGTGTTTTGTCAGGACTCACTCACTTAAATATAAGAAAGACTAGATCACCCTTGGAAGATGCTCAACTCTCCCTTTCACCCTAGGAGTGCAAGCAGGTGGCTTTGACTATACACTTGTGTCTTTGCTTAATAAAAGTTGGGTGAGTTGAATCCCATCATCGTTCATGTTTGTCATGTATACTCTATTATGTGCCATAAAGGAACATGAGAACACTATAGGTGTCTGGAAGGATGCTGAATATTACCTGAAGGATAGCAAGCAATTGATTAGTGTTTTAATATGTGTAAGGGTTTTTTTTCCTTTTCTGAAAATCTGGAGAGTATTAGTCCCAAAATTTACTGCATACATTTCAGTTCTGCAGAAGGAGTCTCTTAAATCAAATACAATGACTTATTTAATGAGAAGGATTTTTTCTAAGGGTCTTTTTCATTTGAGAGGTTCTTCTCATATTGAGTATCTTAGGAAAAAGAAGACAGCCAAATTCTACAATACTTGAAATGATGCAGGCAAAATTCCCACTGAATTCAGCCAAGGCTGAGAACAGATTGTGGAATCTGGATGAAAGTAATGATCATTCAAGCAGCTGTTATTGATGAAAGAATTTGCCAACACCTTCCAGTGGCTTGATCTATTTGGTTTTGTATATTGCAAATTTTAACCATTGCACAAAATAACTTGCTAGGCAAAGAAAATCAACAGGATGTTAGCCACCTCACAGGAAGGTACATACAGACTACTGCAAAAGTGTATACTAGTTATCCAAAAGACACTTATTTCAACATGAGTAACAATATTTCAGAAAGGTTACCCTAATTTTTCCTTACAGACCCTTTTGACTCCATTACACCACCCCCCTTTCCTTGAAATACTCTTATTTGTTAATTTTTAGGACTGTTTCCATAATCAGAAATAAGGAAATTGAAGAAAACAGCAGAGAGTTGTGGTCAATGGGGCAGAATCTAGCTGGAGGTCTGTGACCAGTGGAGTCCCTCAGGTGTCAGTGCTGGGACCAGTGCTGTTTCATATTTTCATCAACGACCTGGATGAGGGAACTGAGTGTACCCTCAGCAAGTTCGCTGATGATACTAAACTGGGAGGAGTGGCTGACACACCAGAAGGCTGTGCTGCCATTCAGGGAGACCTGGACAGGCTGGAGAGTTGGGCGGGGAGAAACTTGATGAAGCTCAACAAGGGCAAGCGTAGAGTCTTGCATCTGGGGAAGAACAACCCCATGGACCAGTACAGGTTGGGGGTTGACCTGCTGGAAAGTAGTGAAGGGGAAAGGGACCTGGGGGTCCTGGTGGATGGGAGGATGAGCATGAGCCAGCAAAGTGCCCTTGTGGCCAAGAAGGCCTATGGCATCCTGGAGTGCATTAGAAAGGGTGTGGTTAGTAGGTCAAGAGAGGTTCTCCTCCCCCTCTACTCTGCCTTGGTGAGACCACATCAGGAATACTGTGTCCAGTTCTGGGCCCCTCAGTTCAAGAAGGACAGGGAATTGCTTGCAAGAGTGCAGCACAGAGCCACAAAGATGATGAAGGGAGTGGAACATCTCCCTTACGAGGAAAGGCTGAAGGAGCTTGGTCTCTTTAGCTTGGAGAAGAGGAGACTGAGGCTGAGGGTTGACCTCATCAATGTTTACAACTATGTAAAGGGTGAGTGTCAGGACGATGGAGCTAGGTTCTTTTCAGTGATGTCCAGTGGTAGGACAAGGGGCAATGGATGTAAACTGGAGATTAGGAGGTTCCATGTGAACATCAGGAGAAACTTCTTTACAGTGAGAGTGACAGAGCACTGGAACAGGTTGCCCAGGGGGGCTGTGGAGTCTCCTATGGTGGAGATATTCTAGGCCTGCCTGGACAAGTTCCTGTGTGATGTAATTTAGGTTACCCTGCTCTCGCAGGGGCGTTGGACTAGATGATCTTTCAACCCTTAAGATTTTGTGATTCTGTGAAACTGTAACTGTGTTGATCTCCAAGTGGACATTTTCCAAGACGAACTGTACTGCCCTGTTTACAAAGCAAAAAGAGCTTGCCATCTTTCAAACCATTACTAAAGGCTGGCCATTTTCACTAAGTTCAGTTCACAGTCAGAAGATGCAAAATGTACAAGCATACAAAAAAATATCATCTTCACTCTCCTGCAAAGGAAGATGCAGATATGGGATTGAATATGGTATTGCTTCGTGTGGTAATTCAGGAACTGTTGTCAGAACTGAAAAAGAGAAGAGAAGGCTGTGGAGAGACCTCGTAACAGACTATCGTTATTGAAGGGGACCTACAAGAATGCCAGAGGGGGACTCCTCATCAAGAACTGTAGTGAGAGCACAAGGGATAATGGGTTTAAACTTCAACAGGGGAAGTTCAGGCTGGATATAAGAAAGCAGTTCCTTACTGTGAGGGTGGTGAGGCCCTGGAATGGGTTGCCCACAGAAGTGGTAAATGCTCCTTCCCTGGCAGTGCTCAAGGCGAGGTTGGACAGAGACTTGAGTGACATGGTCTAGTGTGAGCCATCCCTGCCCATGGCAGGAGGATTGGAACTAGATGATCTTAAGATCCTTTCCAACCCTAATTATTCTATGATTCTATGATTATTTAGACTCCATATAGATTAGAAAAAAATTATAGGTTTTGTCCCTTTTTTTGATTGAGTTTAAATAGCTGAATCGTTTGTATACAATGAATTAGAGCTACCAAACCATGACATCTTTTCCAAAAGCAATGTGACAGTTCAACGCTATTAAAAATAGTGCCATTCTCTTGACATTAAAGTTTCTGGTGTTATGATAGCATTCTTTTTCATATACTGAAGCTATGAGAAGTAGCTTTGGCAGTTTCAAATCCCCTGGGTTCAATATATTATTTTGAGGTTTTTTTGGTTTTATTCTTCCCCCAGCTTTTGTTTTGTTTGTTTGTTTTCTTCTTTGATTGTTTGTTTTATTTACTGTGGGTTACACACTTGCTGAGTTTACCTTTGGGTTTCAGGGCTTGTGCAAACCCAAAAAACCAAAGCAATATGCAACCATACTCATGAGTTTTCCATGGTTTGGAACAAAACAGTAAACTTTCTGCAGGGCTCAGAGAAAGGATTAACTTGACGGTTAGTCTATACTTTGTAAATTTAGCCTGAGCTCATTTCAACAGTTGGCAAAACTTGTAAAATTTTTTTGACAAATCTGGGACAAATTGAGGCTCATGAAGAAAATTCAAAACATACTCTTCTCAAAAAAGGCAAGTAATCCCCCCTGCATTTCCTTTGTCCCCCCAAAAGTCTCTGACAAACCAGTTGCCATAGAAAGAAAATAAGTTAACATGAGCTACATAAAAATACTTACACAGTTCATTCAGATGTAAAGGCTTAATTATTCTTTTTCTCTTTACGGTTTAACTGTTACGTCTGTACCACATTCAGCCGAAATACTTTAAATTTATGGTTACATTAAAGGAAATTCAGGCCTACAATTCAGTGTTGATCAAACTGTACAAAACATCTCTCACTCAAACATACAAATGGGTCTTTATTTTTTTATTCATGTCTGAAGGCACCTACCTATGTCTGACCCCGTACAAGTCATTTTACGTTTAAGTCTAAATCTCAAAAAAAATAACCTAAGCTAAAGAAAAAAAATGTGCAGTCTTTCATTATTTACATACTTAACGTTGTTTGATTTGGTAACCACGATATAAATATTTTCTTTAAAAAAAAATCTGTAAGGATCAAGATATATATAAATGTTCTACAAAACAATCAGTGTGCTCTCACCAAAACCAGATGCCTCGAAAATATTTGGCTTGTTTTTAAGAAAAACACTTAAATAATTTTTTTGAGGTCTGGCCATCCATACATTCAAAAAAGCAAGTGCTTTCAGAAGAAATAATTCTAAAATATATATTTATACATATTTCATATGTATGTACAAAATAGAAAGTCTTTACTCAATGCTCAGAAGATCCACTGTGGTGCAGGTGTCCAGGACTTTGAAAAAAGGACTTGGGAACAAGATGAATTTACCCAAATGGCCCCTTTCACAGCAGTTTATTCTGCTGTTCAAAGTGTCCCAGTAGCACAGCAATGCCTTCAAGTTCCCAGCTCCTTCCAAGAAATAAAGCATCTCCAAGGTGCAGATCTGGATGTGCCTGAAACCTCAGGGCACTCACACCGCTGGAGGACTATGATTCAAGGGGACTGCCGACATTACACCCTTTCAGCATGGAGGAAAATCCTCAGGCTGCCCACTCAGGCTCACAGCCACCCTAGGCTGTTGGCTGCAAGGTCAGCCTGAATCACAGCTGCTCCTTCCACATCTAGGGGAGAAGCTAGGTTTGTTGTAGTGCTTGGCCAATACAGCAGGTGCCAGAGAGAAAAAAAGATGCATACAAGTGGGCCTTCTGTTTGGTAGCTGTTTATGTCAGTCAGCTGCTAGCTGAGGAGAACAGACTTGAATTTGGCACCTGTCCTTAGAGCAGCGTGAGTCTGTCTCATGCAGCTTTGTTTTTTACAGGGATAAAACATAGCTCCAGTATTCCAGTAACTTAAGCCTATGAGTTGTTTTCTTCCTCTGGCTTAGCTTTCCTGAGTTTCCAAAATTTTCCATGCTTTGGGAGCACTCACTGATCTACACTGGAATGTGGTCTTTTGATTACTTATTATGTTTATTTTTGAGGTAGCCATTTCAGGTCTCTTGTCATCAAGCTACAGCACAACTGACAAGGCCTTATTCAGCAACACTCACTAACAAAGTTAGAAAATAAAACAAAAATCACAACTAAATAATTGTAAACAGATGAGGCAGGATTCCTCCCTCCTTAATTTGACAGCCCAGAAGTTGCATATCTGGTCTAACCTAGTCCATCTAAACTTCTCTCACCAGAGGAATGACAGCATTCTGCAAAGAACATTTTGTTTCATCATAAGTCAGGAAGCTAAAATACACAGCCCTTATAAGGTACACATCTCCCACTGATTTTTATAGGAAACCTAAATAACTAACTGCAACTAGGTTCCCCTTTGAGGTGAAATGAAGCCCACTGTTGGTATCTGTGTCTACCATATAAATTTGGCACACTCAAAGTTATTTCACTGAAGGATTTCTTAATAGATCTGCAAAGAACAAATAGTGTCAGCTGGCTAACAGCAAGCAGTCCCCCACTACACAGAGATTTTCAGCATAGTTTTAATTACGCATCTCCTCAGCTGTTGTGAAATATATGAGTATACATCAGAGCAATTATAAAATGGCTTTCATGCACAAATACAAATGTGTAAAGAAGTGCTGTTAAAAGCAAAGACAAATGAATACATGATGAAGTAATTAGAAACAGATCATGCTATAGTGCTGTTTGGATGAGTGTTTTTCACTTGGTTCTATTGATGTACTGAGACCCGCAAAGCACTTAAACATGGAAGAGGCTTTCATAGTAACTTGCAGCAAATTAAAAATAATTAAAAAAAAATTCTTCCATTGCTGTTTCAAGTGAGTACAGTGTTCTTTTTCCATGCTTCTCCTAACTTCAATCAAATTACAAAGCATAAACAATGCATTTTATATGAAAACTTAATGTATTTGAAGAATTATTTTTATTGTTGAAGGCAATGTGCCAGTTCTTTCAGAATAAGATTTAGAAGTTTTTTCTTCTAGTTTTGTTGGCAAAAGTTGTATTAGGCATGTACCAAGATTTAACCACATTAAGTTGAAAATGTCTTTGGCCCAACTACACTGAAGTCAATGGAGATTATACTGCAGGGTCCTTCATTTCCAAGGTCCTTTGATATTCTGGTGGATAGTTTACTGCTTCAGACCTACTCTTCCAGAAATCAAAATCATATTTTGCTATTTCTCTCTTCAACATAATAATAAGTCCCTGGTTCTCTTTTATTAGCACTCAAGGATATGTGAAGCAGGACTCTGCATGAAGCTTTGTCCATGGCTGACTTTTAAAACATAATTTCCTAAACATTAGACAATAACATACATTTAATTCCAGCTTTTGGGTATATGTCAAACATGAGAATTTCTGCTCAGAAAACAGGCAGGATGGTTTCCTGGCAATTTAATGCCATTTGGCTTTATAGTTAAAGTTCATAATATGTAAAAAGTCTCTTTCAGCAATCCTAATTGCATTCATAACAAGGAAAGAAAACAATCTCAAATACTCGGGTTAAATCCTGGAAATGGACAATTCATGCGATCTGTTATATAATCTTCCAAAAGTGGGTGAACTGTCAAATAGAATAGTGTAAGGAATATTACCATTTTTTTGGCCATGGGCCTTTACCAGAATTTGTGATGTGTTACATGAAGAGCCCAAACCACATGGCACACACAGTCATTTGTAGAAAACTTTCCATTCTTCATACTCTGAGACAGACACTGGGTCAAATTCTCATGGACTTCAGGAGGAAGAGACAGCTGACCACGGATTTGGCTCAGAGATGAACTCTGTTTTTACATCAGGGGCCATTCTTTTCTAGAGGGCAAGTAAACATTTTCACAGGCATGAATAGAACTAGACACAAGAACATCTGGGCCATCACTCAAAACTAAATTGTCTCTTAAGTGAGATGTGGAAAGAAGAAAAGACTATTTTCCTCATTGCTAATATTATGGTGCATTCTTGTATAGCTGAACGGGTCTCATTGCACTAGAGAAAGACCATCCAGCAGGGAAGTTATAAACTAAGTGACAAAAAGGCTAAAGGCAGAAAACCTGTGTTTATTGCCTAGTGTCAGCTGCAACAGAATGAGGAATGATGGTCTGTTAAGAGTAAATCATTCTATATCGTGTGTGACCCAGGTGAAGTTACCACCTCATTCTCTTCATAAAAAAGGCCTTGTTCCTTCTTGACCCTAAACTTCTTCACCCATCCTCCAAAAGAAAGTTTACTATAACTAGAAATTCGAGATGAAACAGTAATACCATGAGGGTTTATGGATCTTTAAGGGTTTTGTTAATATCAATCTATTTAAAACAAATTGTTTAAAAATTATGCAGATAGATGACTATATGGAAAGATGACATGGATGACATTATAAGCAATTAGCAGAATTCTTTTTAAGTGCCAACTCCATATTTGTATCAGCATTCTGTACTGTATAGATGCTTGCTTTAGACTTTCTTGACTCTTTTAGCAAGTCTTGTAATTGAGAATCTTCTGTGTAAAATCCATAGCAGTTCTGACATTCCTAATGGATTGACATTTACATTTCCAGATTCTAACATGGTCAGAAGATGTACTTCAGTGCATCCTATTAGATGTTGACCACTCACTTAGCAAATGGCAGCAAAGGCAGCCATCAGACATGAACTTTGTAATTATTACAAAAGAAGAAACAAATTTTTACAATCTTTATGTAGAAAATTTAGCATATAAATCAGATGTAATTTTGGTCTTGCACTTCCAAAAAGAATAGCTGAAAACATTATCTGAGACGTTTAAAGTGTGGTATTAATACATAAAGACATTGCAAAATGTAATTGTCCTTTCTTTTTTTTCAAATCCAACTTTATATCAGAGAAAAAGTATATCATGGTTGTGTATATGTATGTGCTTCAGTCTCAAAAACTTTTAAAGCCATAGGATAGCTTCATAGCTTGTAAATCCCCTTGCTTATTTCAGTCCATTTTGTCAGAAAAAGTTGTAGACTACCTAGGGACTAATACAGTCCTACAAGTTCTGTAAAAACATGTGCCATCGAAAATAATTAAGGAATCAATATAGCCAAGAGAGAGATGGAAGATAAAAAGTAAGAATTAAGTAATGATAGTGATCCCTAACATGGTATATAGATATTGAATGGCTTGAATGTCATTAAAATTACTGTGGTTCAATTGACCTGACACGTGTAAGTTGAAAGCCAAGATGCGGCTTTAAATAGCTACTTCTTTGATGTCAGGATTCTGACTTTACCTAGGCCTGTCCCTCAGCATCACATCTTGAATATATTGCTTGTTGCTCGAGCAGTGTGAGGTTGCTTAAAGAGGCATTCTTGATCTCAGCAAAATGGAGAGGCTCTAGGCTGGATGGTTTTGTTGCTTTGAGTATGCTCAATTTATGCTAAACTTAAGGAAATTATGCTTAGCTTATACTTTTCCTTGAAGATATTATATATGCTGTGAGCACAGAAGGAGATAGCATAAAGTTATATCACCTGGAAAATTTTCAATATCTGAAGTCAAATTTGAAAGATTTACAGCTGCTAAGAACTATCAGATTAAAGATGTGTCCTTAAAAAACCTGGTAAAATGTCCTTCTCTTATACTACAAAGTTTATACAGTTTCCCTCCCCCCTTGTTTATGTGATTCAGACTCTTACCAGCTGCCTTTATGGGTGGCATATCCATGAATTGTGTGGGAAACAATCCCACGCAGGCAGACAAGAGACAAGATGACCTAGTATTTTATGTTTTTTTCTTCTAGCTGTGCTAGCTGACATCATTTGTGGTATGACTTTTTGAATTCCAGACTCTATATATGAGAGATAAATGGCTGTACAAAATGTTTAGTGGACAAAACACCAAAGCTAACAGTAACCATAGTCTGCTTCCTTAGGCCTTCTTTGTGGTCCATGGAGAAGGAGAAATGTTCCTTTGGAGGTTATTTGATGTAGGCAGGTGTCCTCTGAAAGTGCCTAGGGAGACAAGGTTGCCTGGGCTCATATTAGGTCTCACTAATACCTTCCCCTAATTGTTTTCAGGTCTTTTGATGCATAGGAATATTTTAGTCCAAAGAAAATTATGGATGCCTACCCTTCAAAAAACTGCTGGTTGAAGGACTCTGGGTGAGTGCAGCCTCTGTGGCTTGAAGTTAAAGTTGCTCTCTGGAAGACAGATACCATATATCCCATTGAACTTCCCAGGGCAGCATGCAGGAAATATTTTCATCATAAACATCTGAAAAATATATGTATTATTTTTTAATCAGTAATTAAAAAGTTTATTTCATTCTTTAAAAGAAATCAAACCTGAAACATGTTAATCCAGAGACTGACTTGTTAAACACAGCTTCTGGAGGAGGAGATGTAAAGGGTCATAATTCAGAAATTTTAAGTCTCATTGTGACAATTCGACACAGTTGCTGGGAATTAATTGCTTCTACACAAGATGATGAGAGGTAAGGAATTACAATCATCTCCAGTCTCATAGGCAACTTACTGTTTCAGATCAGGAGCATCATATATTGGCCAGCCTGTAGCCAGAGAGCATCATCAGTTATAACTTTCCATAAAAGCTGTTCACCAGTTCACCAATTATTTCCTTCAGATGATGCATGCAGGCAACTTGCAACCCTGAATTTAAATATATCTGGAAGCTTATTCATAGAACTGCATCTGCATATGTAGTTATCTGAGCATGGTTAGCATGTACAGCTTTGGGTTATCTGTATTGAGAGCTCAGGAGAATAAACTGTGTTAACAATAGCCAATCTTTCTTCATTCCATTTGGGGAAGAAGTACTGGTAGAATATGATGACTCCTAGGAACACAGCACATCTGAGCTCTTCAGGGCTGGAAACAGCAAAAGGCCTCAACACATAAACAATAAAATATTATTTTGAAATAAAAGTGACTAGGCTTTTTTGGAGCAGTCTTGGATGAAACTTTGCTTTCTTTTTTACTTTCATGCAAATCCATTGCACAAATCCATGCAAAATGAAGCGTGAAAATGTATTTTATTAGCTGCACATCTTTTGTCTTGCATTTTGAATGTATTTTTCTCTACTGTGGCTTTCCTGAACAAGTATTTTTCATTGTAAACACTTTCGATTGTTTATACAAACTAAATGTCAGTGCTAAATGCGTTTGCAACAAGAAATATAGCAAATCAAAATAATGGCAGATGTATCTCAGGCAGTATTAAAGGACTTTAAACTGCAATGTATCCAAAACAAAATATCTACATCTACATCAAAGACAGAAACACATGGTTAATCTGTCACATCTGTTTAGTTAAGTGACGGCCTTAATTACTTTTAGTCACCCATGACTCTCATGAACAGACTCCACTTTAAATTTAGATTCAGACATTTTTCCATTTCTCTAATTAGGATTTATTCATGTGTAAACAAACTCAACACTGGCTAACCCACACACATTTATGTTTTTCAATTGTGTGCCCTTGCAGAGCACGTCCTGCATGTTTTATACATACTCGTGTAGTTGGTCTCCTTGTCCCACATGTAAACTGCAGCAATAGCTTGTTGATGTGCTGTTTGTTTGTTTGGTTTTTCTGTAGGTTTTGGTTTTGGTTCTGTTTCTGGTTTTGTTTTACTTTATAAATTGGCTTTGAAAGGAGTACCTTGATTTGCAGAACTATCTTTCCCTAAGCAGAGAGTTGTTCTCACACATCCCTGCTTCTGAGTATCTGGGATGGAAATATGTCTGGGTTGCTTTTTCCCTCCTTTTCCACATTATACTGGTAGTGGGTGAAGCATGGAGAGATTTCAGCAGGCAAACGAAACTTGCAAACAAAATCTCCCATGTGACTGTGGCTGGCCTCTGACATAATAATCAGAATGAATTTCATTAAGGGTTACACATTTGTGGATATGGTCCTTTAATCAGCCATCTCCAGAATGACTCTCTCAAGCACAGAATAATGCAGGCTGAGCACATCCCTTCAGGTTTAACCCTTAAATAAGCTAGATTAGACACCAAATGGTTATTTGGTGGAGTTAATGTTACTGAAAGTCTCTTGAGATAGATAACTTATTCTAGGGCAATAAAAAGAGATTTAAGCTTGTTTTCAGAGTTTCTCCCCTTACAGCTCTTTTTTAACAGGCAGAATAGTTTTTCATGAACACCCAAATTTTTGTGCACCCCAGAGATGTAATTTACCATGTGTTCATGACCACCATTACTGATACACAGACAAAAGAATTAAAAACTTAAGTGGCTGTTCTAGAAGGTCTTGGCTGTGTCAAGGTATCTACAATATTCTGACACAACAGCAAGAGCAGGCAGAAGCTGATCCATTCAGTGTTGTATGACACTTCACAGTTCTAAGCAAATGTTACAAGCAAATAAGTTCATTGTGCTTTATAGTATTTTTCTCACCTAGTTATAAAACTCAAATTTTAACTTCTGAACATTTACTGTAGCATTATCTACATTTATGTTCACAATTAGTATAATAAATTATACAGTATATCTATCATATAAACCACACCATTACATGTTGCTTTAAGTACACTAACAAAGCATAATTAAAATAATTTTCCTGATACAAAGCATTATTTTTGTTATTTAAAAACAATATCTCCTTCCTTCTGTCTTTTAAATATAGTCTTTATGGGCTACCTGAAATTGTACTTTAGCCAGGTGGTATCAGGTTGCTACAGCCAATCATTGTTTGAAGACAATCAGAACTGTTCTAATCTATTGACAATAACTGTATTATATGCACGTCAAATTGATAAAATCAGGTTGAGACAGTTTTCCATATAAGCTACATTTATTTATAGATGGAGTCCTTCCAATGTCACTGGACTTACTGATATTTAGAATGTTAAAATCTGAAATTTAGATTCAGATGCTATGCTATTTTTGAACTATTGCTAGCAAATAATCTTTTCCACACCATTACTGCTTGTGGATGTAGTTCTCACTTTGATCTAGGTCTTTCAGTGTGTACTACACCAATTCAAATTCAGATGTATGTGTCCAGCTTGTGTAGACTGGGAATATTGTTGGTCTCTGAAACTCCACTGACAGAAGGCAGCCTTAGTGCATAAGATCAGAAAGAACCTAAGTTGTAAGAAATTTATACATCTATTTAACATATGGTGGGCATTTTATATAAGTATAGCTGCTTTTAAGTTTACTTAAGGAATGGGAATGAAGTGGCAATTTACATTTTATTACCTCTGCTCAAAATATTACCAAAGACTCTGGGTGAGAGAAAGGGAAAAGAAAGGACAGTGTTTGTGGTTGCCGTTATCTTAGCATTAGGATCTGTGATGGGAGCACTTAATATGGTTAAGTTTTGCAAGATGGCAAAAGCAGTTGAGGAGGGCTTTTAAAAACATAAATTTCAAAAGGTTTTAGAAAGATTTTAAATGGGAAAAGAAAAAGCACTTAACAGACTGAGAGTTATTAGAAGAAATGTGAACAGGATCCTACTCAAACATTTTGTTTTGGCAGGAAAGGGGGCAGAAGCCTTTTGACAGAAGATTTTAAAGTCACTAATAGACTAGCTTAGACCATATCAAACTATTGTGGCTTGCAAATTAGCATCTTTGTATATATCCACCAGAGTCTTTCTTAACCCATGTTGAAAGACTGCTAACACACAGCAAATGCTTAGAATGGGCATTTGACTACAGAAAAAACACAAAGCAAATGCCCAGGTTTTACCTGTGGGGAAAAGCAAGCCTACATGTTGTCAGAAATTCAGTTACTGAATATGCAAATAAATAAAATTTGAAAAAGCCATTCAATGATGGCGTCCAACTTCAAAACAAAAGAAAAACCCCTTTCTCCACTAAATAACTGTGAGCAAACTCATCTCTTATGTTTAAGTACAAAGATAGACTCAAAGATAGAATTTGCAGATAGAATGATATCATGAGAAGGTAGAACCATTCTAACATAGAAGTGTTAGGCCTGGAAAAGACCTTAAGATCATCTAGTTCCCACCCCCCTGCCATGGACAGGGACACCTCACACTAGACCAAGGTTCTGTCCAACCTGGCCTTGAACACTGCCAGGGATAGAGCATGTCTTTGAGCACCCATTCCAGTACCTCACCACCCTCACTGTGAAGAACTGCTTTCTTATATCCAGCCTGAACTTCACTGGTTGAAATTTAAATCCATTACAACTTGTCCTATCACTACAGTTCCTGATGAAGAATCCCCCTCTGGCATCCTTGTAAGCCCCCTTCAGATACTGGAACAACCCCAACTTTCTAAGCCTGTCTTCATACAGGAGGTGCTCCAGACCCCTGATCATCCTTATGGCCTTTCTCTGGACTTGCTCCAACAGCAACATGTCTTTCTTATGTTGAGGACACCAAAACTATACACAATACTCCAAGTGATGTCTCTCAAGAGCAAAGTAGAGGGGCAGGATCACCTCCTTCGACCTGCTGGTCATGCTTCTATTGATGCAGCCCAGGATATGGTTGGCTTTCTGGGCTGCAAGCGCACACCAAAGATGGCTCATGCTCATTTTCTCATCAATCAACATCCCCAAGTCCTTCCCCACAGGGCTGCTCTGAATCTTTTCTCTTCCCAACCTGTAGCTGTGCCTGGGATTGTCCTGAACTAGATGTAGGAACTTACACTTTGTTTTCTTGAACTTCATAATGCTGGCATTGGCTTACCTATCAAGGTCCCTCTGGATGCTCAGTTTCTGCTAGCAGTTTCCATGTATCCAATTTTAACCATATTTTTGGATGAAGATTATGTCAACATCCGCTTTTGAGTGACTATTTGCTGGGGAATTATGAGCTAGCTTTCTCAATTTCTTTTGCAGATTTGCATGCATTTACACTGGACAATTTTTCGTATTAGCTCTCAGATAGTTGGTCCCTTACATACACCCTTACAGAGGTATGCGATGATACTTTTAAACTTACTGTGATTTCTCTGTCCAGGTAACTTTTTTCTTCAGGTTTCTACTTCCTTTGATGTGACATTTATACTGGGGGGGAGGGAGGGGGAAAGGAATTTGTTTGTTTTAAGTCAGAAGTCAGGCTCCTTAGAAAGTGGCTCTGAGCATCTGGCCTTGCTTTTCTACCATTTTTCTCCTAATCAGATCATCATGTGTATAGACCTGAGTGTATTCTATACAATCAAAAATGTGTTTCATTTTCTGGTGAATCACTGTGGCTGCCAAACAGAACCCTGGTGGCAGTCTGAGGAACAGTTTCTCCTAACAGGAATAAAGAATGTGCAGAAATGTCTCATTAAGGCACCTGCCAGAAACCTGCTGATGCATCATATGTAGAAAACTATTTGGCAATTTTAATGATTCTTGAACAAAGTCTGCTGTTTTAATTTGCCTCTGCTTAAAAAACCCTTAATCTTATGCAAGGCAGGAGTCACAGCTCCTAGTAACAGTTGCTCTAGTAAATGCTTTGCTCAAAGCTCCCTTAGTAACTCAAAGACACCCTAGCATTTTTACTTGTCTTTTTTCATCTTCCCCTTTCAGTGAGGTACCTTTAGATAAAATCATTGGATGAACACATTTTAGTTCCTTAATTGGTGCCTTTCTGATTAATAACTAACAGCAAAGAGAAAAAAAAAATGCAACATGCCACAAAATGCTTGTTCAGGTGAGAACTGTATCCTGAATAGGCATGACATTTTAACATAGGTACAGGTTTTGCAGGGGAGCATCTCAGCACTTATGGCACTACCTGCCCACCTGGCTGGTTAAAAATGCTGATAGCAGCTGTAAGGTTATGATTTTCTACTGCAACTTCCAGATAACAGAAACAGCTAATCTGGGCCAATATCTCCTCTCCCACCTATCCTATTTCAACTCCTTGGCCATAATGGGACATTAAAAGAGTGACTAAGAACAGAATGTGTTGATCTGAGTGAAATGTAGGTAGGAATGGCAGCCAAATAATTGTACAACTCATGGTCTCCGTTAATACCTCTCTGCAGACAAATTTAGTTTCACACCAAGATAGAATCTGTTTCTTTGGTCCATGGCAGGATATAGCTGAGATGTGTTTCTAAAATGATGTGACATTTTCTGCTATTTAAGGTCACAGATGACTACAAGGAAAAGCACTGAAGAAGGTTCAGAGCAGAATTATCCATCGATCTGAATAATGGCATCTGCAATTACTCATGCTGGGACAAAAGTCACAAGAACCATTAATCCTCACGCTTCAGGACATAATTGAGCAACAGCCGGAGTCAGGGATAATTTTCCTCTATGACAGAGCATTGCACAGTTTTTTGTTTTATGGGGTTTTATATCTACATTTGAGATGGCTGGCACCAGCTCAGTTGAAGACAGAAGGTCAATTAGACAGTCCTCTGGTTTGTTCTGTAGCAGTTATTATGTTTGTACACTGATACAATCCCAAACTGTCTTGGGCTTCATATAGGCGTTAATGGCTGCTTCATTCTCTGTTTCCATCTGCTTTGGATAACCTGGAAATTAATACCAGTTGAGTCTGTGGTTAAATCTTGTACCAACAAGTAGCAAAATGAGGATAAGTAAGTGCAAGAGATCATGTACTAAATAAACATCTTCTGCATCAGCCTGTTTACCTTTCCCAGTACTCACTAATAAGCAAATACCCTCTATTAGGAAGACCCCTCTGCAAAACAAACAAACAGTTTCAATGGCTTTCGAATTGCTTCAGTGCCCACCATGAACTGTTGTGTTACTATGATTAGCTCTTAGGTGAAGTGCTAGCAGGATTTTCATGAACCACAAATGGAAGTTACTGAGATAATTCAGAAACAAATGAGTGAATAACTTAAATATAACTGGTATGGAAGTTCAGTCCTGCACTCTGCTTTTTTCAAAAGAAAACCTTGATGTTGTGATTCTTTAGCTAATTCAGTACACAATGTTGTGTGAGTTAGAAATGCAAACTTGGTGAGAGATAACTTGACTCATACTGATAATGCAAGGAAATTGGGGAAAAGGGGAATTGAATCTTCCTCAGGTACTTTCAGTCTTGCAAGTGTGCGGTTTTAGGTTTATATTGCCACTTTCATTAGGACAAGTGAGCTACAGCCTATTTTGAATACTACCAGAGTAGGGAAATTTTAAAATTCTGTTCCAGTGCAGGTTCATATATTGATCACTTCTTTTAGCTTAAGCCTGCCTTCTTCTCTGCCAAGTCTGGGCAGTAGCTAGCAGACTGACCCATTGCCCAATATAAGCACAAAAAACCTGAAACTAAGTCATAGGAAAGTTCTGTAATCATCTGGTACAATGGCTGCCCTAGACAGTCTTCTCATCTGAAGTTGATAGGTTTAGTATCTACAGTTGCCTAATCAAATATTGCTTGTCTTTCATGCTGCTTTTTAAGGGCAAAATTAAATTCTGAGTAGATGTTAGAATTTTTTGACAATAAAAATAACACTGAAACTAGTTATTCTTTATATGGAATATTTACACAGGGAACGGCTTAGTTGTTATTTCTGAAGAGATGAATTAGAAAATGGCTATGGTTATGCAGAATGTACATCGTGTTATCATATTAACAGATGTGAAATAAAATTTATACTACAGAAAGTTATTTACTGAGAAATTTCTGAGCAACTTCAAGAACTCTTCCTGTGATAGAAGACCAGGACAAACTAAAGCAACATGAATTTAAAGACATTTATGAAGATTTTTTTTATCTTATTTTTCCTTTTTAGTGGTTACAGTGAACAGAAATAGCAGCAAAGAAATTCAAGGAAATTGCAAATAACATAGATGGGTCAGCCATAAATCAAGTCACTTTACATTTATGTGAGGCACTTTGTTTAGAGTAAGCTGTTCTGAAAACCTGGAAACTGAGACTGAATTTATATGCTATTCTTCACATTTCCAGGTTTATGTTTTTCATAATTGAATAGTCAATTGCTGGGTGAAAAAGCATTGAGAATTTAATTTTAGTAATCTTTAGAGTATCCTATAGAGGACATGTAGTATGGATTATAAATTATTTATGCTTTAAATTACAATTTCCAAGCAGATCATCTGCAGAGTTTACTCAATGCTTTTTCAGTTTACTGAAAATGCATTTACTCAATGCTTTTTCATTGAGTAAACTTAATAATGTTTAAATGAAAATATTCTCCCTATTTCTTTCTGGGTATCAGATATAGAGAAAAGGAAAGTTAAGAGGAAGAAAACTCAATAGTAAATTTTCTTCTTTTTTTCCTCCCACTCTTTTTTTTTGACCATTGTGGGTATTCATATTACCTGTTCTACATTAGATACACACCTCTTAATACGTTCTCTAACCAGTTCTTGTGAAAGAATAAGGGAGACCGAAAAGAATTAAGAAACTGAAAAAGGCACTGGGGAAGTCATTAAGTGAAATGTGGATGCATCATAAATCAGAAATTATGGGAGGTTTTGAAACTGTGGAAAAACAAGCTTAGTGCATGGAAGATGCATTCTAACTGAAGTCATGCTATTTAATATTTGCACTATCTTCTGCAACAATTAGAATATGAAAAGAAAACAAAGTCAGGCTTATACCCCATTGATTTATTTTATTTTTGCTTATAGTTTGTCATTTACATATGTTGATTTTGCTGCATAAGCCTCCAAACTTCCCATGGTTCTTGATTTGCTCCAAGAATATTTCATTGTCTCCATATAATTTCTAATTATAAGGTTAAGAGGCATCTGCTTAAACTGACTTCTGATGAATAACTAGCAGCATTAAGTGATATAATCTGTTTTTATTTAATTTACCTATCAGAGACTTACTTGAGTGTTGAAAGGAGGTTTAAGCAGCTTGTACGCAAAAAGCCAAGAGCTTTCAAGGAGGAAGATTAGAAAATTTGTACTGATAGAGTCTTTTTAGAAAACTTCAAAGAAAAGAATTTCCTGAAATATTATGAAACCCACATCAGACAGAGCTATACCAATGCTTGAGCGCCAATTTTTCAGACTGACCAAGGCCAGCTTGACACATACATACTTATTAACTTCATCCATTTGCATCACATTAGTTATTCTAGTTGGGACACTTCATAGCTAAAACAAATAAGCACACACCTTCATAATATCAGACATACGTTATACTTGCAAGTAGCTGTTGTGGTTTAACACTCAAATAAAATGAAAAAAAAGTAACTGGGAGTAACAGAAAATGAATTATGGTTTAGGATTTCTTATTCAATTCCAATTATTTCACCATTATAAATTCCATTGTTAAAAATACTGCTTTTTTACTGAAAATATAGCTTTTTTGAGTCCACCATTGACATAAGAGTCTTGAAAATACTATGAAGCAGCAATCCTGTAGATATAGGGGTGGCATCCTTTTTCTTCTTCCTTTTGGCCTTGCTTAGTAACATGTTCCCCATGAGGCTGACTCTTACTTAAACCTGTACTGAGGATCAGTGTTGTAATTCTTCCAGTTTTAGACTGTAACTCTTGAATATGGTAACCCATGATAATCAAACTCACTGGAAAGACCATCTGGCTTTAGCACCTGCAAATCTTTCCTTCAGAAGGTGGGATTAGTGCTGCACTATGGCCAGACAACTGTCTTGAAGGAACTTATCAAAGAAATTTAAAATATTAAGTCCAGCATACCCAGGGTTGTACACATCTACATTCCTTCTTTTCCTAGGTCAATTCTTTTACCTTGCCTCTCCCTGCTCTATTGTTTGGCTTCCCCTTAGCCCAATGACCTATATTCCACATACCAGAGAAGGCATTTCATGCTAAAATGAAATAGCTCTCCTCCCTTGTGCCTTCAAGTCTACTTGGACTGGTTTAAGTAGACCACTGATGACTGAGAGCTAGGGTACAAACCACTTGAGATGGTATTCTTCTGCTCCTGCATATGAATCCCTTATTGAATCAATCCTGATGTTAAAAAAAAAAAAATAAAAAAATAAAATCCCAAACCAGACAAAAATGCCATACAAACATATGGAGCACATGATATTGCTAACTTAGAGCAGATTCAGAACTAACTCCGATACACATNTATTGAATCAATCCTGATGTTAAAAAAAAAAAATAAAAAAATAAAATCCCAAACCAGACAAAAATGCCATACAAACATATGGAGCACATGATATTGCTAACTTAGAGCAGATTCAGAACTAACTCCGATACACATAAACAAGATGCCTTTTGGAACATGGTAAGTAAATAGAAACCCACTATATGGAAATTATTTATTCATGTGACACTGAACAATAGCCCTTTTTGGCATGTCTAATAGATGCAAGGTTTATGTTAAGCTTCATTCAGATTAGAGAATATCAATCAACAAAAAAAAAATATGTAGAGTCTTCACAACAGAGATTTGGCTGCCTGCTGTCAGGAAGTCAGCTATGTGCTTTATATTTATGTTTGTCCTTGATTGAACTAACACATATAAACCACACTAAGAAAACAACCTAAAATTAATTAATTCTGACTTTAGCTGTATGTGCTTCTTTACAAAGAAAATATAGTGCAAGTCCAGAAAAGATATGCAAAGACAGTCTAATGAACTCCAGTCACTATTTCATAGCTGCTGTATCTCTATGGTCATATCCATGCTAAGCATTTTCCTTAACTGCTTTGTCAATGAAATAGCACTTCTACAGGTGTTATGCTGGTAGCCACAGTGGAGACATTGGTATATAGAAGGCAACTGGACTTTCATCATCTCTTCATCTCATGCTACTTAGAACAAGACTGGATGACATGGTGGGAAAGAGGGATAAAGGTCACTGTTTTCATGTCTTTGCTAGTATCCCCACCATTTCTTCTTCAGGGAGTGTTGTATTTTTAAATTGTATAGAGAACTAAAAGCAGGCAAGGACGCTCAGATATAAGGTCCTTATGATTTGCTGGTCCTTTGAGCTGTCTGTATATAAACCACTCCTGAACTGGAAGATACACAGCCTCATTTCTATGGCACTGTTACCATGAGCCATCCTGCAGGCAGGTAGTACACAGCACTGAGGCTGGAGCTTATGTGTGTGACCCCATATTTCTAGACTTTGTAGAAATTTTAGCATACAAATCTAAATTCTGTGGAATAGTAGCCTGCTTTGGTCTTAATCTTCACTCTGAATGTATTTGTTTAAAGAAAATGACATCTGGACTCATATCTTAATTTTTCTTCAATACTTATTTCTAATCCTTGCAAAAGGGAAAAGATAGCCCAGGATTTTGATGGAAAAAAGTAGTTATGTCAATTTATTTCTTGGCCTCAGCTCTTAGGAATAGCATGTAATGTAAGGAGGATGAAAACTGGGGACACATTGATTCTCAGCTGTGGGAGAAAAGAAGAAAAAAAATCAAAACTGTACTCTCTTTTATAACCAACTGGCATAAATTTCACAGTTTCCAAAAGTAATATAAGTTACTGATGCATAAACATATTGAGAATAGTCTGTGCTCTGTTTATTTCTGGTGGAATGATGAAAACCATTGAGTGAAGTCCAAGTATCAATCTTAGTCAGCCACACTGTGGTGAAATAATTGCAGCTTAGTTGTTCCAACTCAATCCATCAGTCACGTGCACTGTCTTGGTAATTAAGTATTTAACAACCTTTGTTCTTCTGCCACAAAAGGCTGTGGCAAAGCAAAATTTGGATCAGGCAGCCTTGAAACAGAACAGAAAACAGTTTTTGTGATTATTTGTGAAAATTAATTCCTTATTTTTGCAAAACTCGGGGAAGCAATTATGCATTTCTGCGCCACTGCCAAAAATGCAGCACTTAATTTTCTTTTGTTCAGTGACACTTTTTTCTATGTAGTCATTTATAAATGAGACTATCTACATAGCAACTCTTTGTATCTGTTGTGTCAATGACTTTAAAAATTATTTAAAAAAAATATAGACTACGTTGGTAAGATGATTTCTGTGACAAGGATATCTATTAGGCCGCAGTATGGTCTACTCAGAGAAGTGATAGAAACCCCAACATTCAAGACTGTTAAACTAAAGTGAATATATAGCCAAAAATATTTGAATGAGAGCAACCTTTCCTTCCATGTATATGGGCTAGAAGACACGGAAATTTTTTTCACCAGTGATTTTATTTTAAGGAAATATTTCATAAATTTCATTTGAAAATATTCTTATTGAAAAGAAATATTGTAACCTCTGCAGGAAAAAACTTGTTTGCTGCCTTTGTTTCCTATTTGCCAGATTAAGTTAATTAAACAGATTAGTCAAGTCCGTTGATTCTACAGGTTTTTGTCTGAACAGAGATAAGAAAGCACATTTTAGTAGTAAGATCCAATTTTTCTCTTTTGTTTTATGTTAGTGTTAGCCTGTGCTAATGAATATCAGTGAGCCTTCTTGCGTTGAAAATAGAATCAGAGAATAGTTAGGGTTGGAAAGAAACTTAAGATCACCTAGTTCCAACCCCCCTGTCATGGGAAGGGACACTGCATGCTCTATAAATACCTTAAAGAGAGTATGCTGTTCCATTAGTGTAGAGGAATTTTGTGTCAGACACAAATTCACTGGTGCTTTAGTTATTTACCAATGATTGACTAACCTAATATTCAGAAAGATCCTACAGTAATGTAAACCTCCTGCAAAATCCATGAGATAAATGAAGGTAAGCATCCCAAGTACTTACTCAGCATGTTTCTTTTTTAGCAAAGGGTAGGTAGACAGAACCTTCAACTCTGATTTTCAAATTCAGTGAAATACACATTTATCTCCATTTCCATTTCATGCAAGGGGAGCTAATTGCTTCATTCCTTTCTCTTGGACCACTGCCAGGATTTGTTTCCTGGGTTGCTGAATTATAATGCTCTCTTTGTCTAAAAGCAAAACCAAGAGCAATAGTTCTAATATAATGATGCTCTATTCTGTGGGAAAGAAATGTGGAAAACATATTTAATTAGGACATTTCTAACTCGCTATATCTAATATAGCATATGTGGCAATATGGCACAGTGTTACTTCTCAGTTGCTGTCTCTATAAAACTGTAAATAAACGATCATAAAGTTTTTCTACTGCACCACATCATCATAATCTATATATTTATTTATATTAATGGATATGCACATGCACTTATGTATTCCCACACTTTCAGCAGTTGAGCAGTATGCTATCAACTAACTGCTCATTTGGGGAAGTTGAATTTATGATACTTTCCACACACCTAATTTTCAGAAATACTGAACATCCAGTGTTTGAGGCTGTAAGAAATTCAGCACTTAGAATTGCCATTTACCTCTACAGATCTTAGTCATACATTACCAAAAGAAAGGCTTTTTTGTAGGTTTGTTTTCTGTAGGTTTTATTTTTTTTTCCTGACTGAGTGCAAATAAATTGTGTCAGCTGTAAAAACTCACCCTAGAGTGATTCCAGGAGGAATGGACACATTCAGTTATGTTTTGAAAACATAAGGATGTGAAAACCAATAAGTATAAGGGATTTCTTGCAAAAGGCTGACATTTAAAAAATGATCAGGGTGTCTCTTACATAGTTAGGAAATAAGTGTTTTTGGAGGGCTAGGCCTTTTTTTCAGAATGAGCAAATGTAGAAAGTAAAACACTGACACACTGATTCACATATCCTGTTGTATAGCTGTCGTTGTTTTTTTCCAGATATATTTTCTTCCTGGAGGAATGCAGACCTGGGTTTAAGCTGGCACTCACACATATGCACAAACAACAGTTTCGCACTAACTCTCCTATCTTTAAAATAGGACTTTAAATTGATTTTAACCTATTGTGGGTCCTTTGTTGCAAGAAGTAATTTGGTAAATTTGTGTATCTTGTGAGGAAGACACAAGGCATAGCTTTCCAGGATTTAAGTGTGAATACAAAGTTCAAGCCCACCTCTTGTGTTTGCCTCTCATCATCATATTAGAGATTCAATCAGATCCATATATTTATGAGGACACTCAGGATTTGGTGAAGTTTTGGTTTATAGCTTTTTTCTCTTCCTGGGAGAATTCAAAACAAATTAATCCCTTCCCTGGTTTTGGTTCTTTAAAATATACCATATGTTATAAAAAACTTGGAACCAAATCCTACCACCATTTCACATTCTGTTAATTTTTCTCTGCATGTGGTTCACAGCACACCTGGAGTTTCCTATGCCTTAATTCTACATGCATGCTGTATAATCAGCCAGCTCTGGGAAGAGCTACTCCAGTGATGTTAGATGTCAAAGTCTTAACAGCCAATTTAAAATAGCCAGTTGATGGTAGCCAAAAATCCCCCAGTAGGTTCCCTTTAAGAAGCTGCTTGCTGTTTTTTTGATTCTCCTCCTGAGCTGGTAGCATGCTGAGATCCAGCAATGGAGGTCCTCAGAGGTGTGGGAGCTGTTGGTGCCAGCATCTCCACACAACCTATGTGCCACTGCACTGCTTCTGCTGATTCTTGCAGAATATTCACCGATGATAAATAAATCACAATATGGCCTGGTTTTGTCTAAGTGGAACAACAGTAAGTGGAGGAGAGGCTTGACAGTGAGGTTGGTTTCTTATCCACCTATGAGTATCTTTACACCTACCGAAAGCATGTTCAGTCCCTGCCTGTACCTGCTCACATGTGGTTCCCATCTTCACAGAAAACTAGCCTTGAAAACAGCAGGAGGGATCAAACCAAGGGAGTGGGTGACTAGATGGAGAAGAAGACCAACAATAGGCAGCAGGGTCATGATTTGGCCTGGTTTTGGTTCAGTTTTTCAGAGTTTTTGCCAGGCAGGTGAGCTCCCCCAGGTTTTTCAGACCCCCACAGTCTTTCTGGTATTGAGGGCTTGATCTCAGACTGAGTCATGCCATTCATGTTCCATCCTGGGGTTTAGCCTCAGCATTGCATAGCTACAGAGCTGGCCAAATAGCATAAAAAGAAATAATTAGAAGCTTGTTGCACCTACTTTGATGCTTCTGAGACCTTGAAAAACAGAAAGATACCCAAGTTTTGTTCTCCTTATATTGTATGCATATCCTGGCAACAGCTGTAGTAAGGTGACTGCTTTGATGGCTGATTGGGGTATTACAACAACTAAAAGCTAGCCTTAAAAATCTCTACATTACTGTGTATTGTGGTAAGTATGGAAGAGTTGACTGCATCTGTAGGAACACACTGTACTGGGGCAAGGGATCCAGCATGCAGAGAGGAAAGTATACAGATGTGCTTATTCCTGCACTTAATTTGTATATAAATCTTTTCAGGACTATCATAGGCTTTCTGCTTCAAATTTAATTTCTGATCCACACACCATTACTCACATACTAGTGAGTTGCAACTACAGACAGAATTTCCTCAAGTAGCAATACACGTACTTTCAGGTAGCTTCCTCTAGACTTTGCATCTAAAGCCTCTGCAGTTGCATGTGCACTAAATTAGAGGGACAACATTTATTTCTGTTGCTTTCTTGTCTGGCCATGGTATTCTTGCATTCCTCTCTTCAGTATGATGTAGTGTAACCTGAGGGTCATTTTAGTGCTGTTCTTGCCACACATTCACTAGTGTGCCCCCAAATTCTGGTTCTCTACTCTGCAATGAAGCTCGTTTCTTTCAACCATTTGCAGATACTCTTGCCCAAACAGATAGTCTGTTCTAGTGACACCAGTACTTTAAGGACAAGAATCTATTGTATGGGTAAAAGGGGTTACGTTAAAAGGAGGAAGATCACTGTTTTGAGCCACATGGTGAAATTGCTCATGCAGCTATTAACAAAGCTTCTCCAGAATGCTCCACCAGCAACTGTAACAATTCTCAGGTTGAAAAAGCTAGAGGGAAGAAAAATCTGGAAATAAAAATATCCTCACAGTACTCTAAAAAAATGTGCTAGCCCAAGCACCCAATACTTCATAGTCACAAAGAGAGTAAAATTCAAATTAGTGCTATGTGGGGCTTTAACACTACCAGTTTCTAAAATCTCAAAGCAATTTTGAACAATATCATCTTATACAAATAATTTTAAGCAGACAAGTATCAACAATAATTGGGAGAAAAATGTGAAAAATAATTGGGAGAAAAAAATATGAACAATAACTGGGAATTGCTTCAGAGTATTTTCAGTTTTAGTTGAGAAGATGCAGTCCCTTAATCCCAAAGGAAGGCCACACAGAAAACTGGCCTTTCTGAGAGTGAAAAATTAAAGCAGCCATTTAAGATATATCTAACTATTGGAAAATGAGGAAAATGGGCAGAAATCAATGTAAATCAGAAATTAAGACAAAACTTTTTAGGAAACTAAAGTGTGTAATGAAAAATAGAATTGTTGCAGTAGTAGTCATTTTCTAAGCATTTCTAGTTGTCAGTGATAGAATTGTTAACTGTAGTGTGGAAAAGCGAACTGTTCATGAAACATGCTATCAGATAAAGCTTGAATAGAACATTAAAATGAGAATTCCAACATTTTCCACATTCTGTACATAAGGGGAAATATTCTATTCATGCTTTACATGTATCATAGAAAAAGTACAGAAAACCATCATGATGATTTGGGAGGTTATCTAGTCCATTTCTTGACCCCAAAAATACCTTCATCTTTCATGACTGCTGTTTCTCTAATGTGTTTTTACAGACCTCCAGCACTGAAAACTTCAGGTTTATGGCAATCTGACCTAGTATTCTACTATTCTTACCCATATAAATTTGTTTCCCATCTAACCTTTCCCAGTATCTTTTATTTCTTGCTCCAGATTAAGCCCACTGTTTATCGTTCAATCCACCGTGGTTACTAAGAACAAATTATTGCTTTCATCCTCTCAAAACTCTGACGCATTTGAGCACTTTTATTACGCGAACTTCAGTATTCTTTCTGTTAGTTGAGACAAATCCAATTATTTAATTTTCTCATTGTAGGTCATGTTTTTCTAGACTTAAGATCATTTTCGTCACTCATTTTTGGATTACCTCCAATATTTTCACATTTTTCTTGAAATGCACTGCTCAAAATTGAATTCCAGCTGAGGTTTCAGCAGTGTTACCCAGACCAGAAGGATTATTTCATATGTCTTTTCTTGTTTATACATCCCGCTGTGATGTCAGCCTTTCCGAAACACCAGAACAATTCTGACTTGTGTTCAATTTATGATTCACTCAAGCTTAGAGATGAGCTTCTAAAAAAGTGGCTGCCATTGTGGGGTTTTAGTTTTGGTTTGGTTTGGGCTTCCCCCCATCCTGTATCTGTGTGGCTGACTTTTTCTTATACTTCTTGCTACTGAATTTCATCCAGTCTTTCATCCAGATCATTTTGATTTCTCTTCCATCTCTTCTAGCTTCCAATCAACTGTAAATTTAATAAGCATGTTGTTCTTTTCTGAAAGTCTGTTAGTCATGAAAATACTGAGCACATCCAGTTCCAAGACAGCACATGACTGGATATGACCTGTCACTGACTACTGACCACTGCTAACAATTGTGTGGAACTGTTACCTATCTGAATTTGCATGCAGTTTATAGTCAACACATGATTTCTTTAGGATCTTCATAAGATGGTGAAAACTTCATTTAAAGGAAGATTTACAACATCTTCAGTGTATTCTCTTCACTATTACTGTGTTAGAGAAAGAAATTAGGCCTGATTTGTTCCTGGCAAATGCCTGTTAGCTCTTAGTCTGATGAAATAGTTTCCACTTTGACAGAAGATACTAAACAAAAACTACTAAAAGCTGACATTTCAACCAGTGAATAAAGGTTAACTTGCATCCAAGATTTTAAAAAGTGCTGGTTGAGTGTCTGTTTAAATTGCAAATACTACTTTCCAGTAAGTTTGGAAAAAGTAGGGAAGTTCCAATATAACAGAAAAATTCTAATGTTGTGCCAATATTCATAAAAGATAAATAGGATGAACCAGTTATAAACCTGGTCTTCCCAAACAACTGATGAAGGAATTAATTAATAAAGATTAAGAGAAGGTGAGATAATCAAAGTCAGTTAAGATGGCCTTTATGGGAAATTGTATTTTCACAAAGGACTTTTTATTTTAACTATTGTTACATTTTGATTGATAAAAAATAGTTCATACAGTATTGACAACTTTTGTAAGATGTTTGACAGGATAATAGGTTGCTCTGTATTAGAAAAAGAAAGAAAGAAAGAAACCAATGCAAAACAAACACCACCAACAAGAAAACAAGGAAACCATAATAGAAAACTAGTTAATTGAGTAGTAACTGAAATGTAATTTTCACAGGAAGTCATTTCTGAGTGGGTAAGTTTCTGGGGGTGTCCAGAGAGAATGATCTGGCACTAAAGTGTTTTCCATTTGTATTGCTTTTCTGGGAAAGCATGTGAAGTAATTTCTGACAAATTTTTAGTTGACTAAATTATAATGGGACTACTGATAAGAAAGAATGAATTTCCTATAGGCTGGGTATAAAGAAACCATAGAAGTTTTTAAAGATACCCTATATAAAATTATGTATTTAAGAGGGAAAAATATATCTCAGAATTATATGAACATGTCAAATGTCTCAGAAAGCCCTGATTTTAATCAGCTGCAAACCATGGTAGTGAACAGATCATATTGCAAGACTATGAGTAAAGAATGGCACGTTCTATAGCTGCACAAATAAGAATATATTGAGCTGAAATGAAGAGTTTATTTTTTCTCAAGGAATCCTTGTATTTGGCACAGTTTTAAAAATAATGTGTTTGATTCTGGTCATTACAAGGCTGGCTAAAGCATGGAGAAACATTCCCTGTTCTTAAAGTCTCCAGTAATTTATTTTTGTAAGAAGATAGCTAAGAAGACAATTGACTGGAGCAAAATGTGTAAAGAAACCCACACTTACACAGAGCTAGGATTTTAAGATTATTATTATTACTCTTTGAACAACTTTGTTGTGTTTCAGTGGTTGCAAATTGCAGAAGTAAAAATAAAAATGTCTAACTATGTAAAATGTATATATGTAAATTATGTTTTTACATACCGGGGCAACGGGCCAAACTCTTCATATATTTACAAAACTGGAAGAAAGTGAGTAAAATTGAAAACTTTACATTTATATTCCTTAAACTTTCATTTTTTCTTACATAAAGTGTAATGAGAAATGCCTGAGTTTCAATCTCTGTAAAATGGAAATAACCACCTCCATCATCTTTTCTCCATCTTGCCCCCCTTTTCTCTCTGAGTTCTGCTACAGATTCTTTCTTACTCTCTGATATCATCTTTTACTTTTCACACAAATTAATTAACCCAGATTTCTTGGTTTGTTTCTACAGTTTCTCAGATGTGCCTGTAGAGAAGGGCAAAAGCTGGGCGAAGCACAAGCTCATTGAGTCTGTAATTTGTACGTGACTAATACATGTCTTGCACAATCTCACACAGGGTGAGCAATCAATCTGAAATGGATTTTTGAGGCCCTTTAGAAATGAACTTCATAACTAACTGTGAAAAAATAACTACAGGATGAGTAGCTACGGTATTTGTGCTCAACCTGTTAGCTCTTCCAGACAAGAATGAACAATAACACCATCTCTGATTAAACCACAAGAAGCGCAGCCCATTTGTTTAAATACACCACAAGTCATGTAGAGAAGTGTATTCTTTGGAAACAAAAACAAGCTTGCAGTTTTTTCTAACCTTTTGCAGACATAAACATTAGTCACATTTTATTATTTTTTATTATTTTCCTGTCCTAATTATATGTGTGCAGATTTTCATCTTTAAGAAGAGCTCAACTCTTAGAGGGCTTTTTTAAACTTCCAGTGTTGAAACAAAACCACACTGATATACTCTCCAATGCTCTATTTATGAGAGGCATATTTTTATGAACACCTGCAACTTGCACAGGATCTTTTTTTTCCTTTATATAACTAAGAAGTATATTTTTACAGTTTTAATCTCCTCAGTTTTCTTACACGATATGATACACCCTAAAGGTATTTCTCTCATTTCTCAAAACCTACAGATGAAAACCACTGGTTCTGTTAGAACTCCTGAATGCAACTGAATAGGCTATAGCTCTGGGAACAGGAGATACCATTGACTGATTAATCCAAAAGGCCAATGATGCATTTTCACAGCAGAGAGAATCCATTTCTGTGAATCGTGAAAGAGGTATTAGGTTTTGTATTCAAAGACAGCTGTAAAGGAGATGAAAGGATAATGCAGGGTTGGGCTGACTGACAAGATGACAGTATTTCCTACACTGCTTGAATAGCATCTCATGTAATGTTCATCCTGGGAGATGCCTTTAGTAATGCTTTTAGTAATATGTTCCTTAGTACATACGTACCTTAAATGAAGTGAAACCTGCTAAGGCTATTACTTTAGGGTGTTTATTCTTAACAGTTGATAATCAATTTAAAAAACAAAATCCATCAACACAGAAGCCCTAGAATAGACAAGAAGTTTTGATGGGAAGTCTCTTTTAGCTCTCCAGGAGCTGAAATTCACCACTAAGCAGTAAAAAATGTTAAAAAAATCTGATTGCCTAGAATTTGGTACATCTGAGCAGTTCCTAATATTTTGAATGAAAAGGAATGAAGGGGAATGAACGTGCACACAGATCATTTAAATGAACACTTACATTCTGGTATGCCACGTTTGGTTATTCCCAAAAGATGCGAAGTCACATATTTTTTTGCTGCTTGGTGAAATATAAAACAGGCCTATCGTGGGAGATCTGATATACCCTGTACTAGATTAAAAGAAGATTTGAATTTCTGCTGTTTACTTAGTTTACATGGCACTCCAGTTTGGTTTTTCCACTTTGGATTGCACACTGTTATTGATTTCCTCCTCTCCTCTCCTCTCCTCTCCTCTCCTCTCCTCTCTGTTTCTATAGAAGCATCTCTACTGTCTTCTCAAAACAATGAAATAAGACAAAGGTTTGCCTTATGAGGAAAGAAAATATTTGCCTTTAGCTGTATGTCACCCTTTTTATTTTTGAAAGATTTTTTGCAAATCAGCAAAAACTATGAACAGATTTTACAAAAAAATGTCCTTTCACACATATCCAGAGCCCTAGACAGATAGAAAAAATTTGCCAGCATGGTATTGTAAAGTGCATTCCTGGAAGCTGCTGGGCCCCTAATCCCACCATTTAAAAGTACCAAACTGCAAGGCTGCAAGGCTGCAAGACTTGAACTAGGCAGTTTAAAGTTGCTACAAACTGAAGTCCAAATTCTGAGGAGAAAAATAATCATCCAACCCTACCTCTTTTGTTTACACCCTTCCTCAGGCCTACCTATGGCTCTTATCCACTACAATCTCCATGTCTGTTAAAAAGTTTTTCTGCAAATGTCTATACTGAATGACTTTTGACTGTAGCAATACACTGAAAGGTATTTCTGATTTGAGCTAACCTTACACATGCACATTTTCTGGAATGAACTTATATATTAGCCATCAAAATGTTTCTGCAAAACCTTTAATTTTTGTTCTCCAGATGTCTTTTTTATACAAGACGGATTTTATTTTTTTACAAGTAATTAAACTTTGCAATATTTTCTCTACTCAAAACCATAAAAGCTTAGAACTACTGGATCAAATTTAATTTGCAATTAAAAAATGATCCTTTAGTCAAACAAAAATGGGGTGGGAAAGGCAGGGTCAGTATGAAAAGCTAAAGAGGAGGTAGAGAGAAAGAGAGGCTGCAAGTTTGAGATCAACACACATTGTTTTCCTTCCCTTGCACTTGAATACTTTGGGAAAGAAGTGCTGAAATACCATGACCAAAACTAAAACTACAGTATTTTAGGACAGAGTGGAAACAGGAAGGATTAATAACCTTACAAAACAGCCCTTTTATCTTGAATTTTCCTGCTTAATTTTGTAGTTGCAGTCATTATATTCTTTTCATTTTAAGGATATACAAGACTATTGAAAGGTTATTTCATATCGTGAGCTAAAAGCAATGCAGCTTTGCATAAGAACAGTGCAAAACCAGAAGTTCGTACATGCCATAGAGATGTGGCTGTTGTATAGAAAAGCTCTGAAGGTTGCCTCCCAGCTCTGATTTGAGAGCAGATGCCTACAGGAAAATATTCAGGGTTGCAAAGGGATGACTGAGTTTCACAGGATACTTCATGAACTACCATAAGATGAACTCTGCAGAAATTTTGCATCCTCAGGATTGGAGAGGTTTGATACATCTTTCTCTGAAACAATACTTATTTGACTCAATTGCTCATACGCATGTACCATGCAGCAGTCAGATGTTGGAAGCCATCAAGAACTGTATGAAAAAGAATGAATTTCAAAGAAACACATATAAAAGCTTTCCTGAGCCTTTCCCTAAGACATGTTGAAATCCACAGGTAAGGTTCTCGTTTTTATACACACCTTTTACTCTCTGGTCTCAATTTCTTGATTAACTTTGTCCTTAGAGCACTAATTTTGCCCAGAACTTGTCTGGTTTGAGACAACCTGTCTTGATATTTTTGACACATCTCAATGAGCAGAGATTTGAAGATTCTCTTTTTTCCTATACACACACAACTTTTGTGGCAACATGTGTATTAAAAAGCTAAAAACAGCTAAGGCCCATTCTCTGGCCATGAGACCGAGTAGGTTAGACTAGCTGGTCGCATAATTCCAAAAAAAAAAAATTGGCCACTTCAACCTGATTATTCCTAATGGTTGCTGGCCTGTGCTTTCTCCTGACTGTACCTAGTTGTGTCCCAGGAACTGTTCTAACAATTTCATGGTACAGCCAATGAAGGTTCAGAGCTTGTGCCCATCCTTGCCTCTGACTGATCTACTCTGTGTGCTCCTTCTTAAAAGCTGAAAGTGCATTTGTTGGAAATTGAAATGCCAGCAATCCTAGATGATGGCATCTACTACCTGGAGGTAGTCACATGATTTACAGAACTTTGGGCAGCCAAATAAAAATCTAAATATATTTGGAGTTAATGCTGGGGGGTTTATCTGGATTTTGTCTTTGTTTTCTCTTAGATATCTTGGAAGATCAGAGGAAAAAAAAATATCCTCACATTTTGTTTAAATTCTCTGGAAATAAAAAGCTTTTGCTTTTGGCTTTTCACACTTGGTGAAAGCCAAAGATACAAGCTGCAAGAAAACTGAAGCACTGCTTACAGAATAGGTGTTCTTTTCCCACCTAATATAGCCCCTGTTAAGAAGATTTGGGTGCTCCTAACTTTCTTCTGTGATCAAGAGCAGTGATGTTTTTGAACTAAGGCTTATCATGTGCTAGCAGAGAGCCTTTATCCCAGGCTGCTGAACCTATTCTACCTATCTACAACACTGACGTTTTGTTTAGGTCGGGGTAAACATGAGTGACTGTATTCTGGTAGTTAGGATAGTTTCTGCTGTTAGGAAGGACCAGTTCGGAGTTATTGTTCCAGTTATATATTTGAAATTTTAAAACTGTTATCTTTACAGTCCTTTGAAAATGAATTACCAATAATACTTTAATGCAGAAAGTTTGCATTTGCAAGGAATTACTTTTCGGGATTGAATGAATTTATTCTTATCACAGTTCAATCTGAAGATAGAGCCTGAAGTAAAAGCTCTTCCGCCTGCTGTCTTACAGACTGTTTCTCTTCACTCATCTGGTCATACAACACCCCTGAAGAAGCCATTGGAGCACTTGCTCATGTGAGAACCAATTTGGATATACTGTGGCAAGTAACTAAGTGCTGTACTGGGCCCAAGCTAAAGAGGCCCATATGCCAAGTTATCAACATAGTGTGCAGTTTGGCAGGTGGCCTCAACTTGTTCCTTATACCAGGAGTGGTATAAGGAACTTACATCCTGTCTGTTATTCTACATCAGTGAATAAAACATATATGTAGCTGTCTTTAATGAAATGCAGGGGTGGTAAACATGAGTGATCAACAGCATGAGTCAACAGCATGAGTCAACAGCTCTTTGCTTATCACTGCCAGTGCATGGATCATAGTCTGGGAAACACTGAACTAGCCAATGGTTACAAAGGGCTCTGAAGAGGTAATTGCTATGTCAGTGCTAAGTATTATTATTATTTTGCTAGCTAGCAAAACCCAAAAGGTAATGATAGGATACACAATCCATCACACTATACCGGAAGACATACTCGTCCTTGGTTTTGGTTACAGTTTTGTGGAATCAGAAATGGAGAGGATCCATATCTTTCACTGCTCATAAGATGAGAACAGCAGAAAGAGGGTTCAGATTTAATACACAACTGGCAAAGAAAATCACACAAAAATGTCAGAGGAAAGAATGCTTATGAACTGTACCTGGCCAAGATTTGGATCTTACTGACTGTCTTATCAACAGCACAAGACCTGGGATATCCCACACTTGTTCACATGCAGAAGCACTTGCAGAGGAAAGCCATGCCTGGAGAAACATAGAATTTGTCTTCACACATGGCTGCTCCTCACCCTGGAGACAATGACCTTCATACCATCATATTCTGATGAAGACATTTTTGCCAATTAAATTAGTAACTTCTGAATTTCATATCTCAACGCCCCCTGAACTATGTGAAACATGAATGGTCTACAACCCTCACTTTACAGAAAAGGAATTGCACCACAGAAATGCAACACAGATTTTCAAACTGAATTAGGCATCTCATTCTTTGCTGGATTCCAGCTGGTGTCAGGTGCTTATGTATCTTTAAAACTTGAGTGATGGGCTGTGAATCACGCAGAAAGTAATGAAACCCACTGGAATAATTTCCAGCTTTCTAAAATCCAGATGGAAAAAAATCTAAGCAGTGTGATATGTTCACTGTTCCCAGCTCCTGATCTTTTAAGTTAATATTAGTGAGCTTTTATCTGCAAGCAATAAGGCCAAGGAACTTCATGGGTTTGAAGGTTGACAGCAACCTTCAACATTTTACTGCAATCACAGAACTGCATGCACCAATGCTATAAAGAAGACATTGGAAAAAAAAAAAAAGGTATGCCTTGTGATGAAATTATTAGTGTTGGCTTTGTAGTGGGCATATAGGGCAATATCACAAGCACCTGTCAAATGTTATTTGCATGCTGCACCCCTCCCTTAGGCACCAACCTCTAATAACATATTGCAAGGCAGCAAGTCAGCATAGGGATGTCTGATAGTTATTTTGTGGGCTGTGAATGGCCTTGCTGAAAATGGGTTCAATCCCATGCAGGCAATACTAACCCTTGCAAATACAGTCAGAATCTATTTGCAGATAAGCACAGGAGCAGTTAGTACCAGTTCAGGTTTTTATGTCTATTTAAATATCCAACAAAGAATGTAATCTCAGTCTTGCAATTACTCTCACATGAATGGAACTCAGTAATAACGCCTCATTCTTAAAGAATACTTTCAGCAGTGCATCCTGAGTGGCATTACAAAGGGAGACACATATCTTCACCTTTTTTCACAAGTTGGAAACCAATGCACGCAGGGAAGCAATAGTACAAAGTAAAAAAAACAGTAGTCCAAACAGGAATAAAACCTGAGTCTGATGTGTTTTTCTCCAGTGCACTGAAGCAGCATTGGAGAGCCATGCAGGTGTGGAGTTGTGGCTTTTACCTTGAAATCTATGGAAAAGCCTGCTGTATTGTAATCATTTAATCCTGTACAACATATAAACTCATTTATGTCACCAGGATTTGCTTTTCCATCAGCAGCTATGAATGTATTTTACTTATTTTTTTCCAAATATACCTGTATAAAAACCCAGCATTCAGTTTCAGAGACACTTAAAGTGCAGAGATCTGAGTTATGCATTCCTTTGCTCTTAGGCCCTGTTTCTTCTCATTTTGAATAAGCTCACACATAAGGACTCACAAGCACTTTGATTAGGGTGTTTCACACTTTAAGTCTGTGTATTAATGAGGAATATTTTTTTCTTATAACTCTGTTTACAACAGCCTTCAAGCACTTCCAAAGTGACTCAGAAAGTTGTGGGAACAAGATCTACTGGAATTTGGAAGCTGTGCTCGTTAATGCTTTTCTTCCATTTCTGTGCAAAACAGCCACCCACAACTAAGAACAAGGTAAAAGTGCATGAATAATTTATTGGAGTTATATTGTTTTGGGTGAGTAGAGTACATATGGTTTGTTTTGTCAAAGAGGTACTAAACAGTGATTTCAGAAAACCACATTTCCCTCCCTCACCCCACCCCAATGATATTAGGACTTCTTCCAATTGTCATTGTAATGTCTGAATGCTCAGACTGACTAAAAACGTTCATTTAATCTTGGCTATGGCTTTCAATGGGAGCTGGGTAGCTCAAACTCCAGGGAAAATCAAAGCTCTTATTAAAGTACTCACATTGCAATCTTTTCTAGGACTTGGAAGCATTAGCTCTGACCCATTTCTCATGAAACTGTGATGAAAAGTCAGCTTTGTCTCACACTTGTACATTACCATCTAGTCATCCTATGTCTCTCCTCTGCCAAGCACTGCAGACACAAGTTTTTGGAAATGGGCATTCTTCCACATTTGGCTGCACTTGTAATAGGTACATGGGTCAACTCATCCTACTCACAGCTGTCAGTTCATTCCACTAGCCCCACTTCTCCTCCAGCCCTTCTCACAGCACATACCCCCAGCTGGAGATTGCTGCTTCATCTAACCTATTCCCTTTAGCTGTTTCAAAAAGGAGTGACCTTTTCAAGCAAAATGAACAATTCTAGTGCAAGAGATGCACATAGCTGTTCCTTGCTGGTCGCTGACTAAAACAAGGCACAGGACATTTACAGTCATGCTGTCAGCACAACTGCGGAGTAATGGCCTGGAGGCAGCAATGCTTTGGCCTGTACAAAAATCAGCTCCAGATTACCTTTCCCTTCATAATTCACTAGCCTGGTTGTCTGTGTATCTTATATGTGTATAATCTAATACACATATTTTACATACATATATGTGTGTGTATTATATATATTTAAATATATATATGCATGTCTGTGTATATATATGTGTATACATACTTATATAAAAAATGAGTATACTATTGGTTTTTTCAGTAGACCAGTCAGGAAAGTTATCCACAACAGAACTGTATTTACTTGAAAAAAAAGAAATAGTGAGGCCAAAATTACCAGGCAGAATGGAAAATTTTTTCAGAAGACAACACAAGTAACACAAGTATAAGCCCCCAAATAAAAGGGTGCTTTGCCAGGAAAAATTACCTTTGAGCCAATGTAGCAATAACAACAACAGGCAGAAAACAGTAAGAAAACAAATAAAGAGAGAGTAAAAGAAAGACTCTAAAGACTCAGGAAGAATAAGGGTACAAATAGAACTGACAAATGAACATGCGAGAGTACAGTTTCACAAAGAAATGTTATGTTATCTGCAGGCCTGATAGAAGCAAGAAGGCCTGAGAGAAGCAAGAAACCCTGAGACTTTCATGAAGAAACAGATGCTGAGGTTTCCAGAACAGTTGTGCAGCCACAAAAGTGTTAGGCCCTTAAGAGTCACAGGTAGGAATACAGTTCTTGAGACTGAAGATGAGTATCAAAATTTGAGTGCTTCAATTTTTTTTTTTTTTTTTTTTTTTTTTTTTTCCAATATTTTTTTTTTTTTTTTGTTTGAAAAAGATTAAAATTTT